>JARUPZ010000020.1:10005574-10183697 GCA_031213475.1 Nereocystis luetkeana
TGAGGGTATTGATTTCTTTGAGACTTTTGCTCCGACCCCTGTTTCCGTTTGCTGGGTGCCGTTGCGTGCGAGTTGGGTCTGGATTTGTGTCATGTTGATGCTGAGCAAGCGTTCGTGCAGTCGAGTTTGGATGAGGATGTTTTCATGCGACTGCCCCCTGGCTGCGGCGAAATGTCCGGTAAGGTAGTCAGGTTGAACCGCAGTCTCTATGGCTTGAAGCAAGCGTCGAGGTCGTGGCACAACCACCTTCTCACTCACATGAAGAGTCTAGGCTTTGAGCAGAGCCCCGCTGACGCGTGTGTCATGAGGTTGGTCGAGTCGGGCTCTGTCTCCATAGTAACAGTGGTTCATGTGGATGATATTTTTGCTGTAGGGCGCAAGGCTAGGTGCGATCAGTTCTGTGAAGACCTGAACAGCCTTGTTCCGATCAACAATCTGGGCGAGTTGCGGTGGTATGCTGGTTGTTGTTTTTCGAGGAATTGGGATGCTGGTACTTTGACGATTTCGCAGCAGGCGTTCGCTGAAAGGACCGCGGCGAGGTTTGGTGATAGTTCTGGGAGGAATAATCCGCTTTCGACTGGTGTGAAGCTCGAAGAGTTCGACGAGAATGAACCCGTGGGTGATTGGCCTTTCCGCGAGTTGGTGGGGTGCTTGATGTGGCTTGCGAACCAAACACGACCGGATATTGCGAACGCGGTGAGGGCGGTAGCGAGGTACACGAATAGGCCGAGGGAAGTACACTGGGAGACAGCGGTCGGTATTTTAGAGTATGTTTTTTCTACGAGTGATTTCGGCATTACGTTTCAGAAGGGTAGCGGGCTTGAACTGGTAGCGTTTGCGGATGCGGACTACGCCAACAAAGCCACTGACAGGAGGTCAGTTTCAGGTGGGGCTATCATGTGTGCTGGGGCGTGTGTGTGCTGGTTTTCTAGGACGCAGAAATGCGTTACACTCTCGACCACTGAGGCTGAATATGTAGCACTAGCAGACACTATCAAGGAGGCGATGTTCTTGCGCTACGTTTGGAGCTTCATTTTTCCGGGGTTCGGGGAGCGATGCATTACGGTTTTCGAGGATAACGAGGGGGCAAGGCACCTGGCACAAAACCCAGTGTGCACGTCGAATTCTAAGCACATCGACGTTCGACACCACTTTTTGCGAGAGCTTATATCCAAGGGGGAGTTTGTTATTACCCATGTAGAGTCGGAGGAGCAGCGCGCAGACTTCTTAACAAAGCCGCTCAACAACATGGTTTTTCGTTACCACCGGGATTTTCTGATGAACCTTTGACGCCTTGTTTCCGAGATGTTTTATTTTACTTTTTTGAGTGAAGAATGTGTTTGAACTATAAAATCGTTTTGTTTCTGGTAACGGATTTTAAAAGTTTTTTTTTGGTGTTTTCCGAGTGGTCGCAACGTCAAATAAGTTTCTAGTAGTGGGGAAACGTATGTGCTATCTCGCATTACCGTCGCGATCTGTGTATCTATGGCGGGAGTAGGGGATAAGGGGAGACTCTTGTCCGGAGGAACGGGGTTCCTCGCGATCTTTGGCATTAAGTTTCTTGACTTGATTTTGTTTTGATTGGCATGACCACTCCTGTGGTATTTTTCTGATGATACTTGTGATTTAGGTTTTTGACAAGGCTGAAGTGAGACTAGGAAGCGCCTGGGGGCGTGTGCGGTCCACATGAAAATGTTTTCCGACGAGGGAAGGTCTGGATAGTATTCGGAAATTGAGAGAGGTCGGTAGGACTGAAGAGACACTGATATATTTGAATCAATTCCGCGGAAAATGCCGTTTTACCTGGCTGAATCCGAGAAGAATGCCGTTTTACCTGGCATTGGATTTCGGTATGTTTATATGTTTGCAACGGAGAGAGGCTATGGATTTGAGTATTAAATTTTGAATACTGGTTTGAGGATTTGAGTGTTGATTCGAGAATTTGATTTTTGAGTCACATGTTGGGTATTTGAGTTTCTGAAGTTCATATGAGTTGGTCATAAAGAAGAGATATATCGACCCAGCGAAGTCGTACATTGTCATGTTGCCGACCTGGGGGGATATTGAAGTATGGTCTGTGTATAGTGAGCAGGGAGGATATGGGATATTGACTGTGCTCAATAGACACGACGTAGATGCGTATAGGCTTAATCTTCTAAGACGAGCGAAGCGAGCCGTAAGTCGGACTGGGAATTCGAGCGCAGCGAGGTATTAAGACGGCCGCAGGGCGATTTTTTTTTAACTAAGTCGCGCGAATTTCAATCGTCTTAACCCTTTTAGGACCCCAGTCCCGTTTTGGGGACAAACTACTTACAATTAGAGCGTTTTGTCCCCACATATAGGAGTGCGGTTCTAAAAGGGTTAATCCATATTTTGCGTCTTAGCGCGTCTTGGACTCGTCTTAGCGCGTCTAAGCGCATCTTAGACTCGTCTTAGCGCGCCTTAGACACGTCTAGGCACGTCTTAGGTTCGTCTATAGGCACGTCTAAGCTCTTGGCAGTACTATTAATAAAGCAAGAATTATGTCGAAAACTAACAGTTAGCTACTTCAACGAGCCACGGGTACAGCAACATACAGCAACCACACAACAACGTAGAGCGCCAGTAAATACGGCAATAATCCAAGTATCAAGCTACCGGTACCTGACAAGTGCGATTATTACGTGTAATGATGGACGAACAGCATTATCACGTACCTGGTACTCCTACGTGGTAGTTCCTTGTTTGTTGGCATTTGACGTCACGCACAGCAGTACATAATTGATACCAGGTAGTACCTGGTATATTTGAATATCTATAGGAGGTATGTGTGTCTTTGTACATTAATTCGTACATACGTGCCCATATTCGAAGTGAAAGCTCCGAAATCGCATTGCTAATAGAAGGCACCAGGTACCTGGTTATATTGCGTCGTTTGTTTTCCACGAGGACGAATATCATACCGTCAGCAGCCAGCCGTGGATACCAACAAACTCAGATATATTTTTTCACGTATTAATAGTGTTAATACGAAGTAGTATTATTAATATTAATAGCAGCCTACCAAGCCACCAACGGAAAACAGAGAGTCTCAAGAGATAACTGCAGTATTTAGTATTTATTTGTCCTAAACGATGTTGTTCAAAGAACGACACGTTGCTACCGATTGTAGTGATGCATCCGCGGTGTGAGCATACCAACGGATTTTGCGCAAATTATAACAATAGTAACTGCCCTGCCCACGGAACACAGAAAGAGAGCAGTTGTTGTCCTATCTATGTTGGGCGTCCCTAATAAGGCATTACAATATGTCACCTACCGGTATATAGTATTATACCGATGTACCACGGTTAACGTAGGAACAAAAATAGCAAAAAAGAACGAGAAAACGAACAGCAGTATAGACTATAGTCGCCCTAAAGCATGCAACTTTTGTTTTGCAACATATATTACGACGTTGAGAATCAACACAACTTGAAACAAAACAGACGTAGCAGTAATCCTAAGGTATCAATATTAATAGTAGTATGTCGAAGAAATTGGAGTGGACCTTCACCATCACACCCATCTGCCAAGTGGCGAGAGAGGATAGATATCGTGTTTTATTTTTCGTTTTTTTGAAGATAATAATGCCATCCTCGAAAATACGGAGAACCGGGTTCGATGTCCCCGGTGACAGGAAAAAGCGCACGGAGGCCCGAGAAAAGAAGGTTCGAAAGAAGCACGTTGGAGTAGTCGATTAGTTTGTCGTCCCCGCTTTGTTTCCACCCATTTCCACAGCTCGCTGTGGTCGTGTCGACCCCCTAAGACGCCTCGACCGGCGCCTGGTGCATTCTAAGACGAATCTAAACGTGCCAAGACGAATCTAAGACGTGCCAAGACGTGATATAGCGAGTAAGACGGGCCTCTCTCTGAGAAACGTATTTTAAGACACGTCTTAGAAGATTGGGCCTCGAGATGCGTAGATGTTTCATTTAGTATCAGGGAGTTCCATATATTAATGTGGGATTATAAGAGCGGGAGATTAATTGTGCCTGCAATATGATGGATAATCGTGTGGATGCGCCGCCCCCTGAGTCACTCGACAGCACTGATACGAAATAATATATATAAGAGAAGTTCCGTGTTATTGTCTGGAGTCAACCACGCGTTCCCGTGCCAGCTGCGTCTATACCTTTAGAGATCAATCAACACCGTCCCACCGAAATCCTAACCCGTCAAGTCCATCGACCTAGAGTACAAGATGCGAAAGTCGTCCCACAGCCTCCTGCCCCAGCTAAGGCTGACTCAGACCACAACATCTTGTATATCAAAGTCCGACTCGGTGGTCGTTTTGCGCCCAACAGACAAATACGTAGACCGACGAAACGCCGAGAGTTCGACAGGCAGCTTTTTATGTCCGATGGAAATTGTCGTGAACGAGTAGTCTCCAGGATCATCTCCACTCTCAACCAGCCTATCCAGCCCCGTAATACGTCTGGTATGGTTGAGATTTTCACTGCGGCTGTTATTGATGCGGTCGAAAAAGAGGTACCACCCCCTGCACGTCGCCACCGCAGACATGGATGGTGTGAGTCTGCCGAAACCTTGGCCGCATTCATGCCAGCATGGACAGCGAGGGAGGATGCACGACAATTCTTGCGTGCCCACCCCCGGGACAGAACCGCGTGGAAGACCCTGAGATCTGCGTGTGCGAACCTGCAGAAGGTGATTGCCGCAGGACTGCATGCGTACTTCGAAGCGTACCTTGCCGAAACCGAACGACTCCTAGCGAACAACGACCAAAGAGGCTTTTACAAGCACCTTAAGAGTACGGTAGGATTGGAAGGGACTAAAGCGAGGAGCGAACAGTTCATTAGGGACGAGGATGGCACGATCCTACGGGATAAGGTGCGAATTCGTGAACGATGGGCGGGGTTTTATCACAAACTCTTGAACACGAAGTCGCTGAAACTCGATCCCACGATCATCGACCTCTTGCCACCGCGACCGCCTAAACTGTCGCTTGAAGATGAACCATCCATAGACGAGATGACCGAAGCACTGAAGGGGATGTCGAATTGGAAAGCTGTCGGGCCAGATGGTCTCCCGGTCGAACTCCTAAAAATCGACCACCCGGCATTCGCCCAGCGCTTTCACAACATCCTTGTCAATGTTTGGTTAACAGGAGAAGTCCCTCAGCAATGGAAAGATGCGATCATCAAGGTCCTTCACAAAAAGAAGGATCGAACTGACTGCAACAACTATAGAGGGATCTCGCTTGTTGCCCACGCAGGCAAAGTGTTGTTGAAAATCGTCGCGTCCCGCCTCAGCAACTACTGCGAGACCGAGGAACTACTCCCCGAGGAACAATGCGGCTTCCGCCCCGCACGATCAACGATTGATATGTTGTTCGTCGTGCGCCGGCTGCAAGAGCTCGGACGACAGAGGAAAATCCCCTTATACGTGTGCTTCATCGATCTGCAGAAAGCGTACGACTCTGTCGACCGAGAGCTGTTATGGAAGGTACTCACACGCTTTGGCGTACCAACCAAGATGCTGAGAATTATCCGTAATTTCCACGATGGCATGCGGGCTCGCGTGCGTACTGATGACGGCGAGCTCTCGGAATGGTTTGATGTCACGCAGGGGCTGCGGCAAGGCTGTGTACTGTCACCGTTACTGTTCAACGTGTTCTTCGCTGCTGCGTTACACGTCGTACTAGTACGCTTCAGCCAAGACGAAGCCATTGTAAGGGATTTGGTCCAACTCTTGGAAGCTGGAGTAGTTCGAACAGGGAAGGAGGAGCCATTGGCGTGCGTGCGAAGGTCTGTATGGGGCATGTTGTACGCCGACGATGCAGGAATTGTCTCGAAGTCGGCTGAAGGGCTCGCAAAAATGATGACAGTCATCGTGACTGTCTTCGAAACAGCAGGCCTCACGGTGTCGGAAAAGAAGACTGAGACAATGGTCCTACAAACACCAGACCGGACAACCCTCGCACCACCGCTCGTCATCGAAGCGGCAGGTCAGAGGTATAAGCAGACGACCCAGTTCTTATACCTAGGCGGCGTTATCCACGAAAACGCTGACCTCTCGCTCGAAATCGACCGACGGATCCGCCTCATGCGAGCATGCTTCAAACGGTTCGGCCCGGAGTTGTATGATAGGACGACCGCCCCCCTTAGCCTTAAAGTCCGAATGCTGAAGGCCGAGGTGATTGAGACCCTGCTGTACGGGTGTGTGACGTGGACCCTCAGAGCGGAACACTTTGCCAAGCTTCGAACGGCTCACCACCAAGTCCTGTTGCGAGTCATTGGCTTCCAGCGCCGACTTCGTACTGACCATGCCACCCTCTCGTACGCGAAGGCCCTCAAGATGACACGTTGCGAGAGCATCGAAACGACCATTCGCAAACGGCGGCTCTTCTTTGCGGGGGGCGTGGCACGGCAAAGCAAGGAGCGATTACCCAATCGGGTAATGCTCGGGACGATAGCTGGTGGGGAGAACCCGAGACCAGGCGGACAGTGTAAGACTTGGCATAGATGCATAGTCGAAGACCTTAGGGAGTTCCGAGCCACCGAAGGGTCAACGGAAGTTGCCCCCTTGGTGTTTGGAGTTGAGACCGCGTTGTGGTCCACTGCAGCCAAAAAGGTGGGGAAGTGGTACCGGGGGATCCTTGAAGCAGCCGAACGGTTCATGGTGAGGTGGCACGAGGCTGAGGCTGAGATGAGTAGACAGCGCCGCGCATCCGCCGTGGATGGTGCCCAAAGGAACGGGGGGGGAGGGGGCAACAGGAGAAGTGGCATAAAGCCCGACCGAGTGAATGCGGAGAGGGGGGGGAACAGGAGGGGTAGAAGGGAAACGGCGGTAGACGAAAGTAGGAAGGAGATGGCAGACAGGGTAGCAAGGCACCAAGTCGACTAGGAAGTAGAATATGACCATACTACTAGTGCTACCAACTGGTGCAGCTGGCTCGAACGTGGTCTTCCCTTGTCTTCTCTTTTAGTTTCGTTTTTTTTTTTTTTTTTCTTTCTTGCGCTGACTCTCCGTGATTTTCATTTCATTTTTTCTCTTCCTCTTCCTTTTCTGATTGATAAGCCGTACTCAAGGAGCCGTGTGGCGTGGTTGGAAGACGAACCTGCTCTGCTCGGCTCGTATTGTCTGACGCCAAGGGGCTGGGCATAGTTGACGAACGCAGGGCGGAGACGGCAGTCTGGGTAGCAAGGTACCAGGCGGATTAGCAGGGAGAACCTGGCTATACTACTCGTACCACAAGCTGCTGCCGCCACCTAGAAGGTGCTTTGGGCTTTGGTCTGCCTGTTATTTCCCCTTTGTTATTTTTCCTTGTTACTTTCTCCTTGGTTCTTTGTCTTACTCTGTTCACAAGCAGTGGTGTCTTTTGTTATTTCTTCTTTTTTCCAGCTCGTTCTTTTTCAAGTGTAGGCCACCTCGCCTGCGGGGGGGGGGGCACGACAGATTGTTTCTCTTAGATTTTGCTTTCATTTTTCTTCTTTTTCTTTTTCGACTTGTCTACCTTGTTTTTGTTTTCTCTTTGATTGTTTCTTTTCGTTTCACTATTTCATAGATTGCGTATGTCGTGCCTGTCGTATCTAGTATGATGACATGGCTTTTTGCATTGCCCACTGCAGTTCACACTGCACACGTGGCAACGTAGTATCTCTGTGGCGTAGCTTTGTGACCACAGAACTTGTATCTCTTCTAGGATGGAAGAATCGGCACGGACACTGGTTGTGCTGGATGTCGACGGGTAGAAAGAACGGTTTAATGTGAAGAACACACACACACACACACACCGAAATACCGTGATAAGTGTCTTTCAGTTTTTTTCGGTTTTTTCCAGAAATATTTTCGGGAAAAGCCGAAAACCTTCATCCCCCCAAGAAGTCGCCTCGAAGTTTTTAGGGTATTTCAGGAAATTTAGGTACAAGGCAGTAGAGGATCGGGCAACCCCACCGCTCCAGCTACGCCACCACTCGCAAGCGCACGGAGCTGACAAGGGTCGTTCCTATGGTCACTCGCAAGTCACGGCCGAACGCAAAAGGCGCAATAGCTTTCTAGACTCTCGTGGCCGAGTTCACAAGGTAACCGCACCGAGGTGGCCGACCGACTGAGCTCGGTGACAGCAATAATAGCTGAGACTTTGTCGCTTTGGGCAAGCGTTGGGCGTTGTTGCGTGACGAGTTGGTGATGGATTTCACTCCCCAAGGCACCGACACCAGGTGACCTGCCTACGAGTCAGGCCGATGACTGTGGGGCCACCGTACGCATGGGTTCCGCGAGCGCAGCTGCTGTAGGGACGGTTCTGTGCCGGGTGGACGATTATTTCCCGAGCCAACGGAGGCACTTACTCGACAAGATTCAACCTTCGTTATATTTTGGTGAAATGCCGAAATTTCGGGAAAAAACGAAATACAATACGCGTCCCTTGCAAATAATCCTCGGGAAGCCCACTTACAGTAGTAGTAGTATCGGTATGATGGACGTGTCAAATTCCAGATCAAAGTTTGAAAATAATAGTAAAAACGGGCTGAGAACGTGCATGTTGTTGTTGTTGTTGTTCTCTGACGAAGGAGTCCGTGGTCACACAAAAAGTGCTGGAGCCCTACGAAGATCCGAACAACAAGAAAAAAATCGAAAATTCGGCTGCTTCCAAATACACGAGACGAAGAAAGCGCACACGAGCTTAAAACCAATGTGCAACCTGAACTAACATTTCTCTCTCATCCCATTCATTATCTTCGCACATCTTCTTCTCTCCTTCCAACTCGTGACTCAGATCCGGGGTCACATAGCAGGCTCTTCTCCCCCCTTCCCGCTACGTTTTTGTTTTTTTTGCCTCTGTTTTTACTTGAGGTATTTCTTCCACTCCAGAGTTATTGGTCGCCCCGGTGGTTCAAGTGGTTAACCTCGAATTCTACTTGTTTGAGTCCTGGGTTCGAGCCCCAGGAGGGTCGGACTTTGACTTTATTTGCAAAAATAAAAAAATAAAAAAAAGGGATTCAATTGTTGAGAGCGCCTTGCAGCGTGGGTAGGCACAATTCGATGCGAGTCGACGAGGGAAGATAAGGCTGAAATCTTCTCGCGATAAAAAATGAAGGCACGTACCGTAGCGGGAAGGGGGGAGAAGAGCCTGCTATGTGACCCCGGATCTGAGTTACGAGTTGGAAGGAGAGAGAGAAGAAGATGGGCGAAGATAATAAATGGGATGAGCAAAAAAAAAAAAAAAAAAAAAAAAAAAAAAAAAAGAGTAATTGGAGCCTGTCCTGCGACCACGGACTGCATTGAATTGTGAGTTAATGTGAGAACAACAACAACAATAACAACAACAACGTGCCTACATTTTTATCGCGAGAAGATTTTAGCTCGTACCTTCAGAGAGAGAGCGGTTTCCATAATTCGAAGAGCAGGACTGGCACGACCTAATTTTTCTGAAACACAAAGGAAAATAAGAGGAAACTACAACTGTCCGCAACACCTGCCATGTACGCTCAGACTGACTGAGGAACAGACAGGCTAATCGAAGCACGACAATCTTAGTAGGGCCTAAGCTTCTATATGCTGCGCGGGTGTTACGAGCACCACGGCCTTCGGCGTTACGCGCCGAGGGCAACTCGTGTAAACAGCAAAAGGATGGGCAAGCTGTGTAGCTCGGACAACAGGACGAGACAGACAAAAAAGAGTGACGAGGGGGGTGCGAACGAGCACACCCGCCCGCCGTCTCAGTGCGTCGACATGGTGGTCCGCGGTATAGTAGGGGACACTACGCCCTAAGCGGATAAAGAGACAAGGACAAAAGCCCGTCGGGGTGTTTTAGCCCTGTCGGGGGACGCGAGTCCCTTTTGAGGGGACGGACGCCTTGGGCTCCGGTGACGTCGAACCAAGGGGTCTCCACATATATGTGTGGAATGTTGGTACAGGGGACCTGACAGTAACATCTAATAAATCCCAGAACATGGATGGGTAGACCGTTGGCGGCACGTAAAGACACGGCCGACGGCGGGACAGGGTTTAATGTGGTCGATCGTAAGGAAGGGTGACTTTTCAACCATGAGAGCGAGACAACTGATACATCAGTAGCTGTATCCACTGTGACATTCACAGCGTAGCCTTCGACAGAGCCGTCCACACGGACTCGTCGAGACGAAAAAGAAAGAGAAAAAGGATGTTTTTTATGTGTCAACGCGGAGTTGTACCACACTTGGTCTTTATTAATTTCCACCGGGGAACCACTCTTGGGCCCCGAACACAAACAGGAATGGGTAGGCCGCCGTGCCGTACTGGTACTCGAAACATGAGACAACGCACACGGGGCTTGGTCCATAAACGTTACTCGCTTTAGTGGAGCCTCGGTACGGCCAACATCTAAAACCGGTACGGGACAATCAGACAGACCATCACTCGAAAGACAATTTTCCTCTCTAAAAAACGCGGAAACAGGGACACCAGGTACTGCGACAAGAGGAGAAGTACCTGTAGCTACTGACGTGGAGAGGTGTTTCCTCTTCACGCCTTTTCGGGAAACCGGCATCCCAACTGACCCAGACGGTAGCTCAGCTGGGCCCGGGCGACAGCAGCACGGTTCGGGACAGGAGTGAATGACATGGCACTGACAGTGCCGCCGGCAAGGCTGGCGGCTTCGTGGCGACGTGCACGGTCAATAGCTTCGCGGAGCGAAGTGACAGGTTTGTCGGACAGTTGTAGGCACTGGATAGCCGGGATAAGACCGTGTTGAAACAGGGTGACAGAGAACGCGGCCCACGGCGTACGACCGTGGGTCTGGCGCTCGACAGCTGACTCAAACCTTTGAGTGGTCGTGCGGAACCGAAGCGTATACTCGCTGACAGACTCGGTTGCGCCTTGCTTAAAACTAGCGAGTTTTAGTGCACATTCTTCGACACTGTTGGAAGGCATGAGCAGGTCGAGGAGGGCCGAGCTGAGCTCGGCCCACGTCTCTGGGGGTGTGAACGACCCGACAGTGCTAGTGGAGGCTTCACTCGAAGCACCGGCTACACGCCAGTCGATGGCACCAGCTGACAGTTGCTGGTATTGAGCCAGGACAGGACCATCGCAAATCAGTGACAAGTACTCGAAAGCAAGTGAGTCTGCGTAGAGTTCGTCGTTGGGACGGACAGTCTTCGCTTTGAACCCAGCGACCAAGCGGTACTGGGACAGGACGGCTGCGACATCGACATCAGAACTACCATCGAGACGGGGCTGCCGGCGTACATCGCTAGCTGTGAGTGCTGTGACTTTAGGGCTTGCGGCTACTTGCGCGAAGGACAGGGGGTTGGAACGAGAAGACAAACTCGACGCTTGGGTGACAGAGTTCGCACTCGACAACGAACTAGACATGCTCACCAGACGCTCCATCAGCACATTAGTCTGGGCAGAAAGCACGGCGATCTCGCCACGCATGAGCTTGTCCAGCTCCTTCTCCACCAGGCGTTGGAGCTTTACTGTCGTGGACGACAGGTCGATGACGGCAGATTCGGCCACGGAGTCGGCCACGGAGTGGGCATAGCGACTCGCTAGCTCCATGTCGCTTTCGGCAGGGGTGTCTGGGGTGTCGTCGTTGGAGGCATCCGGGATGTCGTTGTTGTTGTTGTTTTGGGGTTCGGAGTTTTTTTATTCTTCGACTCCGCTCGAGTTATCGCTTTGCATCTTGGAAGCTTAGGGACAAGAGGTTCGATAAATCGAGACCGTCGACGCCAATCTTAGTAGGGCCTAAGCTTCTATATGCTGCGCGGGTGTTACGAGCACCACGGCCTTCGGCGTTACGCGCCGAGGGCAACTCGTGTAAACAGCAAAAGGATGGGCAAGCTGTGTAGCTCGGACAACAGGACGAGACAGACAAAAAAGAGTGACGAGGGGGGTGCGAACGAGCACACCCGCCCGCCATCTCAGTGCGTCGACATGGTGGTCCGCGGTATAGTAGGGGACACTACGCCCTAAGCGGATAAAGAGACAAGGACAAAAGCCCGTCGGGGTGTTTTAGCCCTGTCGGGGGACGCGAGTCCCTTTTGAGGGGACGGACGCCTTGGGCTCCGGTGACGTCGAACCAAGGGGTCTCCACATATATGTGTGGAATGTTGGTACAGGGGACCTGACAGTAACAACAAAACGAAAAAAAAACACTCTCCGGGCAGCCGCAGCAATTTGTGCCAGGAGTAGCATATGTGTGTGTGTGTGTGTGTTCTTCACATTAAACCGTTCTTTCTACCCGTCGACATCCAGCACAACCAGTGTCCGTGCCGATTCTTCCATCCTAGAAGAGATACAAGTTCTGTGGTCACAAAGCTACGCCACAGAGATACTACGTTGCCACGTGTGCAGTGTGAACTGCAGTGGGCAATGCAAAGCCATGTCATCATACTAGATACGACAGGCACGACATACGCAATCTATGAAATAGTGAAACGAAAAGAAACAATCAAAGAGAAAACAAAACAAGGTAGACAAGTCGAAAAAGAAAAAGAAGAAAAATGAAAGCAAAATCTAAGAGAAACAATCTGTCGTGCCCCCCCCCCCGCAGGCGAGGTGGCCTACACTTGAAAAAGAACGAGCTGGAAAAAAGAAGAAATAACAAAAGACACCACTGCTTGTGAACAGAGTAAGACAAAGAACCAAGGAGAAAGTAACAAGGAAAAATAACAAAGGGGAAATAACAGGCAGACCAAAGCCCAAAGCACCTTCTAGGTGGCGGCAGCAGCTTGTGGTACGAGTAGTATAGCCAGGTTCTCCCTGCTAATCCGCCTGGTACCTTGCTACCCAGACTGCCGTCTCCGCCCTGCGTTCGTCAACTATGCCCAGCCCCTTGGCGTCAGACAATACGAGCCGAGCAGAGCAGGTTCGTCTTCCAACCACGCCACACGGCTCCTTGAGTACGGCTTATCAATCAGAAAAGGAAGAGGAAGAGAAAAAATGAAATGAAAATCACGGAGAGTCAGCGCAAGAAAGAAAAAAAAAAAAAAAAACGAAACTAAAAGAGAAGACAAGGGAAGACCACGTTCGAGCCAGCTGCACCAGTTGGTAGCACTAGTAGTATGGTCATATTCTACTTCCTAGTCGACTTGGTGCCTTGCTACCCTGTCTGCCATCTCCTTCCTACTTTCGTCTACCGCCGTTTCCCTTCTACCCCTCCTGTTCCCCCCCCTCTCCGCATTCACTCGGTCGGGCTTTATGCCACTTCTCCTGTTGCCCCCTCCCCCCCCGTTCCTTTGGGCACCATCCACGGCGGATGCGCGGCGCTGTCTACTCATCTCAGCCTCAGCCTCGTGCCACCTCACCATGAACCGTTCGGCTGCTTCAAGGATCCCCCGGTACCACTTCCCCGCCTTTTTGGCTGTTGTGGACCACAACGCGGTCTCAACTCCAAACACCAAGGGGGCAACTTCCGTTGACCCTTCGGTGGCTCGGAACTCCCTAAGGTCTTCGACTATGCATCTATGCCAAGTCTTACACTGTCCGCCTGGTCTCGGGTTCTCCCCACCAGCTATCGTCCCGAGCATTACCCGATTGGGTAATCGCTCCTTGCTTTGCCGTGCCACGCCCCCCGCAAAGAAGAGCCGCCGTTTGCGAATGGTCGTTTCGATGCTCTCGCAACGTGTCATCTTGAGGGCCTTCGCGTACGAGAGGGTGGCATGGTCAGTACGAAGTCGGCGCTGGAAGCCAATGACTCGCAACAGGACTTGGTGGTGAGCCGTTCGAAGCTTGGCAAAGTGTTCCGCTCTGAGGGTCCACGTCACACACCCGTACAGCAGGGTCTCAATCACCTCGGCCTTCAGCATTCGGACTTTAAGGCTAAGGGGGGCGGTCGTCCTATCATACAACTCCGGGCCGAACCGTTTGAAGCATGCTCGCATGAGGCGGATCCGTCGGTCGATTTCGAGCGAGAGGTCAGCGTTTTCGTGGATAACGCCGCCTAGGTATAAGAACTGGGTCGTCTGCTTATACCTCTGACCTGCCGCTTCGATGACGAGCGGTGGTGCGAGGGTTGTCCGGTCTGGTGTTTGTAGGACCATTGTCTCAGTCTTCTTTTCCGACACCGTGAGGCCTGCTGCTTCGAAGACAGTCACGATGACTGTCATCATTTTTGCGAGCCCTTCAGCCGACTTCGAGACAATTCCTGCATCGTCGGCGTACAACATGCCCCATACAGACCTTCGCACGCACGCCAATGGCTCCTCCTTCCCTGTTCGAACTACTCCAGCTTCCAAGAGTTGGACCAAATCCCTTACAATGGCTTCGTCTTGGCTGAAGCGTACTAGTACGACGTGTAACGCAGCAGCGAAGAACACGTTGAACAGTAACGGTGACAGTACACAGCCTTGCCGCAGCCCCTGCGTGACATCAAACCATTCCGAGAGCTCGCCGTCATCAGTACGCACGCGAGCCCGCATGCCATCGTGGAAATTACGGATAATTCTCAGCATCTTGGTTGGTACGCCAAAGCGTGTGAGTACCTTCCATAACAGCTCTCGGTCGACAGAGTCGTACGCTTTCTGCAGATCGATGAAGCACACGTATAAGGGGATTTACCAGGTACCAGGTACAGGTTCGTTCTCGTTCCTTTGCGTTCCTATCTACCTTTTTCTTCAGGTATTCGCAACTCAGAACCGGGCCACATATCGTTGGAGGCTCTTCTCCCTCTTCCCCATTAAATACTCTAACAGGCGATCTCGGCACGCTCTCGGCAGGAGTAACTGGTGTACATGAGGAGACGCGTACCCCCGACATCGGCACAACAAAAACTGAATAGCTATCTTCGAGGTTAACCGGGGGCGACCGCATCCCATACGTCTCAACTGGTACGTAAGTAGTGTAACTGGTGGGCAGATATTCGTGTAAAAATTGGGGACCTCGCCGACGTGAGCAAAAAAAAAGAGAGGTCGCGTGTTCCAGACGGAGAAAGGCACAAGGATTGGGGACAGCAGCAAGAAGGACTCAACCGTTGGGTGGGCTAGATCTGGCGGGACTCTCGGGACCGCTGTGGGTCTGGCAAGAAAGTGACCGGTAAGTCGGGCGAGGAGGGTAGCGTGGAGCTTAAGGAGGGGTTACCCTGGACCGTGACTACTGTTCAGAGGACGACGGGCTAACGTATACCAGGGTAGACAGCAGTCAATACATGGTACCAGGTTTTTTTTTTTTTTTTTTTTTTTTTTTCTCTCTTGCGCTGACTCTCCGTGATTTTCATTTCATTTTTTCTCTTCCTCTTCCTTTTCTGATTGATAAGCCGTACTCAAGGAGCTATGTTCCGTTCCCCTCGCTGCCTCGGCAAGGAATGCTGCGAGGCATGCCCTATCAGGCTAATAGCGAGTGGGGTAGGTCTTTCTGGCGGGTGTAAGGCCGGACTCACCCTCAAGGAGTGATACCTTCTTGCTGCTGCCTGTGGCCGCGAGGCTCAGGCGGCAGTAGAGTTGGGTCGTACGTGGTGCGTCAGGCACGGAGACCTACGATTCGCGCGTCTTTTTAGGCAGCTGCGGCAGAGCAGCAATGCTCAATCGGGGTGTCCATGCGCGGAGGCAGGCGCCACCACAGGCCACACTACGGCACAGTCTATTGCGCCGGTAGGAGGCTGGATTCGACGACGAGGGAGGAGGGAGACTGAGCGTCGACGTGCGGGGAAGAGACGGATTGACCTCCCCCTGCGCGAGAATTTTTATTTCCCAGATCAGAACCGCAAGTGCGAGGAGCATTTTGTTTTTCAGGATGACGGAGAAAGGGAAACGACTGGAAGGGAATGGCAACGAGTGCACGCGCAAAGGAGCGGGTGGATTGGGCCAAGGCGATGATGCGGCCATGAAGAGCGGCAGGAAGACGGTGCATGGAGACCCATGATTTGCGCGCACACTATCATCACGAGAGAAGCAGTCATAGTTTGTTTTTTCCTGGTATTGTTTTTCACGAGGCAGAATAGTATCTACCGGTACTCGTCACTGGTTTTTGTAGTTTAACGAGTTGTATACCCTTCATGGGGAATAACCTACGCAATTATCAGGGACGTGGTATCATAACTGCTGTGCTGCACCTTTTTGTGTCAGACAGTCCAGGAAGAGATGGCGATCGTTGATATTCGTGTGGCAGTAAGGTTCGATTGCTCCTTTTTTCACTGCATATCCGCGAGTCTTCACTCTGTGACAGCACTCCAGATAGCAGGCAGGTGTGTTCCTCTTTCGTTTTCACGACTACCGTGCGTTTCGTACGGTGCAGGCAGCACTTCAGACAGCATCCGCTGTAGTCAGCAGCCACGAGTTGGTTAGTGGTGGGAACGGGGGTACTCTTCTATATTATAGTTGAGAGGATATACCCGCGGCCATGTTAGTTCAGTTTTGCACATTGGTTTTATCTTGTGTTCGCTTTTTCCGTCTCGTGTATTTTGAGGCAGCCGAATTTTCGATTTTTTTGTTTTTCGGATCTTCCTAGGGCTCCAGCACCTTTGTGTGACCACGGACTCCTTCGTCAGAGAGTTAATGTGAGAACAACAACAACAACAACAACAACAAGTGGCGTGGTTGGAAGACGAACCTGCTCTGCTCGGCTCGTATTGTCTGACGCCAAGGGGCTGGGCATAGTTGACGAACGCAGGGCGGAGACGGCAGTCTGGGTAGCAAGGTACCAGGCGGATTAGCAGGGAGAACCTGGCTATACTACTCGTACCACAAGCTGCTGCCGCCACCTAGAAGGTGCTTTGGGCTTTGGTCTGCCTGTTATTTCCCCTTTGTTATTTTTCCTTGTTACTTTCTCCTTGGTTCTTTGTCTTACTCTGTTCACAAGCAGTGGTGTCTTTTGTTATTTCTTCTTTTTTCCAGCTCGTTCTTTTTCAAGTGTAGGCCACCTCGCCTGCGGGGGGGGGGGCACGACAGATTGTTTCTCTTAGATTTTGCTTTCATTTTTCTTCTTTTTCTTTTTCGACTTGTCTACCTTGTTTTGTTTTCTCTTTGATTGTTTCTTTTCGTTTCACTATTTCATAGATTGCGTATGTCGTGCCTGTCGTATTTAGTATGCTGACATGGCTTTGCATTGCCCACTGCAGTTCACACTGCACACGTGGCAACGTAGTATCTCTGTGGCGTAGCTTTGTGACCACAGAACTTGTATCTCTTCTAGGATGGAAGAATCGGCACGGACACTGGTTGTGCTGGATGTCGACGGGTAGAAAGAACGGTTTAATGTGAAGAACACACACACACACACACACACACCAGGTACCTTGGTAGTTCCTCAGTCTGGACTGTTTTCCCGTCGTTTTTTTTTTTTTTTGTTTTGCTCAACCCATTTATTTTTTTCGCACGTCTTCTTCTCTCTCTCCTTCCAACTCAAAACTCAGATCCGGGGTCACATAGCAGGCTCTTCCCCCTTCCCGCTACGGTACGTGCCTTCATTTTTATCGCGAGAAGATTTCGGCCTTTTCTTCCCTCGTCGACTCGCATCGAATTGTGCCTTTCTCTTCCTCTTCCTTTTCTGATTGATAAGCCGTACTCAAGGAGCCGTGTGGCGTGGTTGGAAGACGAACCTGCTCTGCTCGGCTCGTATTGTCTGACGCCAAGGGGCTGGGCATAGTTGACGAACGCAGGGCGGAGACGGCAGTCTGGGTAGCAAGGTACCAGGCGGATTAGCAGGGAGAACCTGGCTATACTACTCGTACCACAAGCTGCTGCCGCCACCTAGAAGGTGCTTTGGGCTTTGGTCTGCCTGTTATTTCCCCTTTGTTATTTTTCCTTGTTACTTTCTCCTTGGTTCTTTGTCTTACTCTGTTCACAAGCAGTGGTGTCTTTTGTTATTTCTTCTTTTTTCCAGCTCGTTCTTTTTCAAGTGTAGGCCACCTCGCCTGCGGGGGGGGGGGCACGACAGATTGTTTCTCTTAGATTTTGCTTTCATTTTTCTTCTTTTTCTTTTTCGACTTGTCTACCTTGTTTTGTTTTCTCTTTGATTGTTTCTTTTCGTTTCACTATTTCATAGATTGCGTATGTCGTGCCTGTCGTATCTAGTATGATGACATGGCTTTGCATTGCCCACTGCAGTTCACACTGCACACGTGGCAACGTAGTATCTCTGTGGCGTAGCTTTGTGACCACAGAACTTGTATCTCTTCTAGGATGGAAGAATCGGCACGGACACTGGTTGTGCTGGATGTCGACGGGTAGAAAGAACGGTTTAATGTGAAGAACACACACACACACACACGCTGCAAGGCTCTCTCAACAATTGAATCCTTTTTTATTTTTATTTTTGCAAATAAAGTCAAATGTCCGACCCACCTGGCGCTCGAACCCAGGACTCAAACACAAGCAGAATTCGAGGTTAACCACTTGACCCACCGGGGCGACCGGCTACGTACTTGTAGTGTGTGAGCAGTAGTGTTGGATATCGAAACCAGAAAGCTTTCGGTTCCTCTCGCCTCTCGCTCTCCGGGGCAGAGAAAAAAAAAATTCGGTACGATGAGGCCGAAATAACTTCGATAACGATAACAATAACGATAATGGAGACCAAAACCCAAAACCGGCACACAAAGCCCGCACCACACGCCCGCCCATTCCACTTGTTATTGTTGTCGCGTGATCCACAAGAGACCCTGGATGATTAGCGTCTCAAGCCTCACAACAATGATGTCGGATTACGGCTGGAGATGCTTATCCTTACGCGTTTTTCGGCAAAATGTTTTTTTTGCGTGCTTCCGGGTAATTACGGCAAAAACAGGGAACGTTTAAGAAACATCCCCGCTAGATTCAAAAGGCTCGTCCAAAATTGTGCAGACCATTATTTTAAATATTCCTAATATGTGGCGGGCGCTGGCGGCATGACTTGCAGCTGCCACGCATGTTGGTACCCGCGCCCGGTTGGCCAGGAGGGATTTCGATGTAGAGGTCGAACTGCTCGCGTACACCTGAGTGCTTGGACTTCTTCGCGATCCAAGATGCCATCGCCATGCTCGTAGCAGGTTGCAGGGTTACAGAGCAAGCTCAAAGTCCAAATGTGGCTGGCTACTGGGAAGCAAAAATGCGGGGGTTTCATAGATATTTTTACGATTTTCGTTTATAGGGGACTGGGCGTGTAGCGTAATTTCGCCGGCCCAGTCTTATTACTTACCGCCAAAACGGCTCGCCGTAAGGACGTAGTTACGTAATCCGACATCATTGCCTCACAACGTCTCTACCACGAGTTGCATAGACCAGGGATATAATTAGCTGTTGTGTGTGTTCTTGACATTAAACCGTTATTTCTACCCGTCGACATCCAGCACAACCATGTGTCCGTGTCGATTCTTCAATCCTAGAAGAGATACAAGTTCTGTGGTCACAAAGCTACGCCACAGAGATAGTACGTTGCCACGTGTGCAGTATGCGCTGCAATGGGCAATGCAAAGCCATGTCATCATACTTGTTATAGTTGAGAGGATATACCCGCGGCCATGTTAGTTCAGTTTTGCACATTGGTTTTATCTTGCGTGCGCTTTTTTCGTCTCGTGTATTTTGAGGCAGCCGAATTTTCGATTTTCTTCGTTTTTCGGATCTTCCTAGGACTCCAGCACCTTTGTGTGACCACGGTCTCCTTCGTCAGAGATTTAATGTGAGAACAACAACAACAACTAGATACGACAGGCACGACATACACAATCTATGAAATAGTGAAACGAAAAGAAACAACCAAAGAGAAAACAATAGACAAATCGAGAGAGAAAAAGTAAAAAAAATGAAAGCAAAAACTAGGAGAAACAATCTGTCGTGCCCCCCCCCCCGCAGGCGAGGTGGCCAACACTTGTGTGTGTGTGTGTTCTTCACATTAAACCGTTCTTTCTACCCGTCGACATCCAGCACAACCAGTGTCCGTGCCGATTCTTCAATCCTAGAAGAGATACAAGTTTTGTGGTCACAAAGCTACGCCACAAAGATACTACGTTGCCACGTGTGCAGTGTGAACTGCAGTGGGCAATGCAAAGCCATGTCATCATACTAGATACGACAGGCACGACATACGCAATCTATGAAATAGTGGAACGAAAAGAAACAATCAAAGAGAAAACAAAAACAAGGTAGACAAATCGCAAGAGAAAAAGAAGAAAAATGAAAGCAAAATCTAAGAGAAACAATCTGTCGTGCCCCCCCCCCCGCAGGCGAGGTGGCCAACACTTGAAAAAGAACGAGCTGGAAAAAAGAAATAACAAAAAACACCACTGCTTGTGAACAGAGTAAGACAAAGAACCAAGGAGAAAGTAACAAGGGAAAATAACAAAGGGGAAATAACAGGCAGACCAAAGCCCGAAGCACCTTCCAGGTGGCGGCAGCAGCTTGTGGTACGAGTAGTATAGCCAGGTTCTCCCTGCTAATCCGCCTGGTACCTTGCTACCCAGACTGCCGTCTCCGCCCTGCGTTCGTCAACTATGCCCAGCCCCTTGGCGTCAGACAATACGAGCCGAGCAGAGCAGGTTCGTCTTCCAACCACGCCACACGGCTCCTTGAGTACGGCTTATCAATCAGAAAAGGAAGAGGAAGAGAAAAAATGAAATGAAAATCACGGAGAGTCAGCGCAAGAAAGAAAAAAAACAAAACTAAAAGAGAAGACAAGGGAAGACCACGTTCGAACCATCTGCACCAGTTGGTAGCACTAGTAGTATGGTCATATTCTACTTCCTAGTCGACTTGGTGCCTTGCTACCCTGTCTGCCATCTCCTTCCTACTTTCGTCTACCGCCGTTTCCCTTCTACCCCTCCTGTTCCTCCCTCGGTCGGGCTTTATGCCACTTCTCCTGTTGCCCCCTCCCCCCCCGTTCCTTTGGGCACCATCCACGGCGGATGCGCGGCGCTGTCTACTCATCTCAGCCTCAGCCTCGTGCCACCTCACCATGAACCGTTCGGCTGCTTCAAGGATCCCCCGGTACCACTTCCCCACCTTTTTGGCTGCAGTGGACCACAACGCGGTCTCAACTCCAAACACCAAGGGGGCAACTTCCGTTGACCCTTCGGTGGCTCGGAACCCCCTAAGGTCTTCGACTATGCATCTATGCCAAGTCTTCAACTGCTTGCCTGGTCTCGGGTTCTCCCCACCAGCTATCGTCCCGAGCATTACCCGACTGGGTAATCGCTCCTTGCTTTGCCGTGCCACGCCCCCCGCAAAGAAGAGCCGCCGTTTACGAATGGTCGTTTCGATGCTCTCGCAACGTGTCATCTTGAGGGCCTTCGCGTACGAGAGGGTGGCATGGTCAGTATGAAGTCGGCGCTGGAAGCCAATGACTCGCAACAGGACTTGGTGGTGAGCCGTTCGAAGCTTGGCAAAGTGTTCCGCTCTGAGGGTCCACGTCACACACCCGTACAGCAGGGTCTCAATCACCTCGGCCTTCAGCATTCGGACTTGAAGGCTAAGGGGGGCGGTCGTCCTATCATACAACTCCGGGCCGAACCGTTTGAGGCATGCTCGCATGAGGCGGATCCGTCGGTCGATTTCGAGCGAGAGGTCAGCGTTTTCGTGGATAACGCCGCCTAGGTATAAGAACTGGGTCGTCTGCTTATACCTCTGACCTGCCGCTTCGATGGCGAGCGGTGGTGCGAGGGTTGTCCGGTCTGGTGTTTGTAGGACCATTGTCTCAGTCTTCTTTTCCGACACCGTGAGGCCTGCTGCTTCGAAGACAGTCACGATGACTGTCATCATTTTTGCGAGCCCTTCAGCCGACTTCGAGACAATTCCTGCATCGTCGGCGTACAACATGCCCCATACAGACCTTCGCACGCACGCCAATGGCTCCTCCTTCCCTGTTCGAACTACTCCAGCTTCCCAGAGTTGGACCAAATCCCTTACAATGGCTTCGTCTTGGCTGAAGCGTACTAGTACGACGTGTAACGCAGCAGCGAAGAACACGTTGAACAGTAACGGTGATAGTACACAGCCTTGCCGCAGCCCCTGCGTGACATCAAACCATTCCGAGAGCTCGCCGTCATCAGTACGCACGCGAGCCCGCATGCCATCGTGGAAATTACGGATAATTCTCAGCATCTTGGTTGGTACGCCAAAGCGTGTGAGTACCTTCCATAACAGCTCTCGGTCGACAGAGTCGTACGCTTTCTGCAGATCGATGAAGCACACGTATAAGGGGATTTTCCTCTGTCGTCCGAGCTCTTGCAGCCGGCGCACGACGAACAACATATTAATCGTTGATCGTGCGGGGCGGAAGCCGCACTGTTCCTCGGGGAGTAGTTCCTCGGTCTCGCAGTAGTTGCTGAGGCGGGACGCGACGATTTTCAACAACACTTTGCCTGCGTGGGCAACAAGCGAAATCCCTCTGTAGTTGTTGCAGTCAGTTCGATCCTTCTTTTTGTGAAGGACCTTGATGATCGCATCTTTCCATTGCTGAGGGACTTCTCCTGTTAACCAAACATTGACAAGGATGTTGTGAAAGCGCTGGGCGAATGCCGGGTGGTCGATTTTTAGGAGTTCGACCGGGAGACCATCTGGCCCGACAGCTTTCCAATTCGACATCCCCTTAAGTGCTTCGGTCATCTCGTCTATGGATGGTTCATCTTCAAGCGACAGTTTAGGCGGTCGCGGTGGCAAGAGGTCGATGATCGTGGGATCGAGTTTCAGCGACTTCGTGTTCAAGAGTTTGTGGTAAAACCCCGCCCATCGTTCACGAATTCGCACCTTATCCCGTAGGATCGTGCCATCCTCGTCCCTAATGAATTGTTCGCTCCTCGCTTTAGTCCCTTCCAATCCTACCGTACTCTTAACCCCTTTAGAACCGCAGTCCCGGTTTGGGGACAAACTACTTGAATTTTGACTGGTTTGTCCCACAAACGGTACTGCGGTTCTGAAATTGTAAAAGCCTCTTTGGTCGTTGTTCGCTAGGAGTCGTTCGGTTTCGGCAAGGTACGCTTCGAAGTACGCATGCAGTCCTGCGGCAATCACCTTCTGCAGGTTCGCACACGCAGATCTCAGGGTCTTCCACGCGGTTCTGTCCCGGGGATGGGCACGCAAGAATTGTCGTGCATCCTCCCTCGCTGTCCATGCTGGCATGAATGCGGCCAAGGTTTCGGCAGACTCACACCATCCATGTCTGCGGTGGCGACGTGCAGGGGGTGGTACCTCTTTTTCGACCGCATCAATAACAGCCGTAGTGAAAATCTCAACCATACCAGACGTATTACGGGGCTGGATAGGCTGGTTGAGAGTGGAGATGATCCTGGAGACTACTCGTTCACGACAATTTCCATCGGACATAAAAAGCTGCCTGTCGAACTCTCGGCGTTTCGTCGGTCTCTGTATTTGTCTGTTGGGCGCAAAATGACCACCGAGTCGGACTTTGATATACAAGATGTTGTGGTCTGAGTCAGCCTTAGCTGGGGCAGGAGGCTGTGGGACGACTTTCGCATCTTGTACTCTAGGTCGATGGACTTGAATCCGCTTACGGTCATTCGGGCCGGTGCCGTTGTAAGTATGCGATATCCCACCCTTGCGCGTGCTGAAAAACGTGTTGGTGAGAGCCAACTTGCAATTGGTGGCGAACGACAGGAGCCGTCTGCCATTATCGTTACGAACATCACGTCCATACGCTCCCAGCACTCTGCTTTCATCATCACCGCACCCTTCCTTCCTCTGTCCAGTTCGCGCGTTGGCATCCATCAGTACAAACAGACACTCTTTCGTCGGGATTTTTTCCACCAAGTACTCCAGCTTCTGCCAGAAAATACGTTTCAGTTCGGCGTCCTTGGTACAATCAGTTGGAGCATACGCAACGACGAAATTGACTGCCTCGCATTTGCCAGCCAGCTCAAAGCGCATAGACATTAGCCGCTCGTCAACGAACTGATGAGTATACACAGACTTACTGCACAACGATTCCTTGACAGCTAGGCCTACTCCGTACAGCCCTTGCCTGGTGGCTGTTGTTTCCTGTCCTGAACAGAAAACACGATACCCTGCCGGACCTCCGAGTTTCTTGCAGGCCAATGAAGTCACAGCCGAGTTGCCGTCCCTTCGCCAGTACCCGCTCGTCATGTCCGTACCCGTTCTTCCCCTTTACAGCCAGGGTGCGCACATTGTAGGTCGCTACCGTCACAAGTGCCTCCTTCTGTCTCTTACGAGCCTCGCGTGCTGCTTTCTTTGCCAGCCGACGTGAGGCTCGTCCCCGCCTTCTTTTTTTCTTTTTTTGTTTCTTTTTTTTCTCTATGGCGAAAGTGGCTCTCCGTTTCGTAGCCCGGTACGCGCCTTGGTTTCCGTTGGCTGGGTGCAGCCGTCCCAACCCACGCCGACAATCCCATCCTTCCTGTCGTGCATGCATACCCACGCTGTGGCCAGCCTCTCCACTCCACCGGCTGCCCACGTAGCGCTCTCTGCTGTGGTGATGTACCCGTCCCGCCTGAGGGATGAACTCCTCGGCGTCGGGGTTAAGGAGAAAAAACATCACCACCACCCCACGCGGTCCTTAAACCGAGCAGGCCACCAGCCGGACCGCGCAAGGTTCCCTACCTACGTAGTCCGAAGCTCGATGTTCGTGTGACTGTCGCTAGACCGCTGCAGGTCCTGGCAGACTTTCTCGGCCCACCCGAAGGACGGGGCAGGCCGAAGCAGGCAGAGTCAATGTGCACTGCTGCAGTGGGCAATGCAAAGCCATGTCATCATACTAGATACGACAGGCACGACATACACAATCTATGAAATAGTGAAACGAAAAGAAACAATCAAAGATAAACAAAAACAAGGTAGACAAATCGCAAGAGAAAAAGAAGAAAAATGATAGCAAAATCTAAGAGAAACAATCTGTCGTGCCCCCCCCCCCGCAGGCGAGGTGGCCAACACTTGAAAAGAACGAGCTGGAGAAAAGAAAGAAAAGTAAAATAAAATAAGAAAAAAACACCACTGCTTGTAAACAGAGTAAGACAAAGAACCAAGGAAAAAAGTAACAAGGAAAAATAACAAAGGGGAAATAACAGGCAGACCAAGCCCAAAGCACCTTCCAGGTGGCGGCAGCAGCTTGTGGTACGAGTAGTATAGCCAGGTTCTCCCTGCTAATCCGCCTGGTACCTTGCTACCCAGACTGCCGTCTCCGCCCTGCGTTCGTCAACTATGCCCAGCCCCTTGGCGTCAGACAATACGAAACGAGCAGAGCAGGTTCGTCATCCAACCACGCCACACGGCTCCTTCAGTACGGCTTATCAATCAGAAAAGGAAGAGGAAGAGAAAAAAGAATATGAAAATCACGGAGAGTCAGCGCAAGAAAAAAAAAAAAAAAAACAAGAAGAAGAGAAGACAAGGGAAGACCACGTTCGAACCAGCTGCACCGGTTGGTAGCACTAGTAGTATGATCATGTTCTACTTCCTAGTCGACTTGGTGCCTTGCTACCCTGTCTGCCATCTCCTTCCTACTTTCGTCTACCGCCGTTTCCCTTCTACCCCTCCTGTTCCCCCCCCTCTCCGCATTCCCTCGGTCGGGCTTTCTGCCACTTCTCCTGTTGCCCCCTCCCCCCCCGTTCCCTTGGGCACCATCCGCGGCGGATGCGCGGCGCTGCCTACTCATCTCAGCCTCAGCCTCGTGCCACCTCACCATGAACCGTTCGGCTGCTTCAAGGATCCCCCGGTACCACTTCCCCGCCTTTTTGGCTGCAGTGGACCACAACGCGGTCTCAACTCCAAACACAAAGGGGGCAACTTCCGTTGACCCTTCGGTGGCTCGGAACTCCCTAAGGTCTTCGACTATGCATCTATGCCAAGTCTTCAACTGCTTGCCTGGTCTCGGGTTCTCCCCACCAGCTATCGTCCCGAACATTACCCGACTGGGTAATCGCTCCTTGCTTTGCCGTGCCACGCCCCCCGCAAAGAAGAGCCGCCGTTTACGAATGGTCGTTTCGATGCTCTTCGAACGTGTCATCTTGAAGGCCTTCGCGTACGAGAGGGTGGCATGGTCAGTACGAAGTCGGCGCTGGAAGCCTATGACTCGCAACAGGACTTGGTGGTAAGCCGTTCGAAGCTTGGCAAAGTGTTCCGCTCTGAGGGTCCACGTCACACACCCGTACAGCAGGGTCTCAATCACCTCGGCCTTCAGCATTCGGACATTAAGGCTAAGGGGGGCGGTCGTCCTATCATACAACTCCGGGCCGAACCGTTTGAGGCATGCTCGCATGAGGCGGATCCATTCGTCGGTCGATTTCGAGCGAGAGCGCAGCGTTTTCGTGGATAACGCCGCCTAGGTATAAGAACTGGGTCGCCTGCTTATACCTCTGGCCTGTGCTGTTTCGATGACGAGCGGTGGTGCGAGGGTTGTCTGGTCTGGTGTTTGTAGGACCATTGTCTCAGTCTTCTTTTCCGACACCGTGAGGCCTGCTGCTTCGAAGACAGTCACGATGATTTTCATCATTTTCGCGAGCCCTTCAGCCAACTTCGAGACAATTCCTGCATCATCGGCGTACAACATGCCCCATACAGACCTTCGCACGCACGCCAATGGCTCCTGCTTCCCTGTTCGAACTACTCCAGCTTCACTGGGTTGGACCAAATCCCTTATGATGACTTCGTCTTGGCTGAAGCGTACTAGTACGACGTGTAACGCAGCAGCGAAGAACACGTTGAACAGTAACGGTGATAGTACACAGCCTTGCCGCAGCCCCTGCGTGACATCAAACCATTCCGAGAGCTCGCCGTCATCAGTACGCACGCGAGCCCGCATGCCATCGTGGAAATTACGGATAATTCTCAGCATCTTGGTTGGTACGCCAAAGCGTGTGAGTACCTTCCATAACAGCTCTCGGTCGACAGAGTCGTACGCTTTCTGCAGATCGATGAAGCACACGTACAACGGGATTTTCCTCTGTCGTTCGAGTTCTTGCAATCGGCGCACGACAAACAACATATTAATCGCTGATCGTGCGGGGCGGAAGCCGCACTGTTCCTCAGGGGGTAGTTCCTCGGTCTCGCAGTAGTTGCTGAGGCGGGACGCGACGATTTTCAACAACACTTTGCCTGCGTGGGCAACAAGCGAAATCCCTCTGTAGTTGTTGCAGTCAGTTCGATCCTTCTTTTTGTGAAGGACCTTGATGATCGCATCTTTCCATTGCTGAGGGACTTCTCCTGTTAACCAAACATTGACAAGGATGTTGTGAAAGCACTGGGCGAATGCCGGGTGGTCGATTTTTAGGAGTTCGACCCGGAGACCATCTGGCCCGACAGCTTTCCAATTCGACATCCCCTTAAGTGCTTCGGTCATCTCGTCTATGGATGGTTCATCTTCAAGCGACAGTTTAGGGGGTCGGGGTGGCAAGAGGTCGATGATCGTGGGATCGAGTTTCAGCGACTTCGTGTTCAAGAGTTTGTGGTAAACCCCCGCCCATCGTTCACGAATTCGCACCTTATCCCGTAAGATCGTGCCATCCTCGTTCCTAATGAACTGTTCGCCCCTCGCTTTAGTCCCTTCCAATCCTACCGTACTCTTAAGGTGCTTGTAAAAGCCTCTCTGGTCGTTGTTCGCTTCGGTTGCGCTGTTGCGCTGGCGCAACATTTTGGTCAAAATGGGCGTTTTTCTGAGCCTCTTCTTCGGATTCGCCACAGCCTTTTTTTTAAGCCCTTTTTCCATAGTAGAACAAAAGAAGTTTAGGTTCTGATCCCGCTACACGCCTTTTCGAGGTGAGGGAGGCGTTTAAACGCACTTTGTTACTTGGCATGTGGGCATATATTCGCGCATACAGCAGTGTTTTGCTGCGCGCAACAGACACCGGACCACTAATTATGCTAATACTTGACGAAACTAGACCAAAATTTAGCATAAACCCCCTTTTTATTTTATTTTTATTTGCCTTCTGACAATATGCAGGGCGTTCTTAATTCAAAATGAAAACCCCTTCATGATTTTTTTCTTCTTTTTTTCTTTTTGCTCATCCTATTCATTATCTTCGCACATCTTCTCTCTCTCTCCTTCCAACTCGTAACTCAGATCCGGGGTCACATAGCAGGCTCTTCTTCCCCCTTCCCGCTACGGTACGTGCCTTCATTTTTATCGCGAGAAGATTTCAGCCTTTTCTTCACTCGTCGGCTCGCATCGAATTGTGCCTACCCACGCTGCAAGGCGCTCTCAACAATTGAATCCTTTTTATTTTATTTTTTTGCAAATAAAGTCAAAAGTCCGACCCACCTGGGGCTCGAACCCAGGAAGGACTCAAACACAAGCAAGTAGAATTCGAGGTTAACCACTTGAAACACCGGGGCGACCTGTTTTTTTCCAATATACTGCATAAATTCGTACCTATGGGAGGGTCTTCCCACACCGTACTGCTTGCTCTGTAGCCGTATTGTCTCTCCACCCCTCGCTGTGCAACTACTACTGTTGTAGTTACACTTACATTGTTGTTGTTGTTGTTCTCACATTAACTCTCTGACGAAGGAGTCCGTGGTCACACAAAAGGTGCTGGAGCCCTAGGAAGATCCGAAAAACGAAAAAAAACGAAAATTCGGCTGCCTCAAAATACACGAGACGAAGAAAGCACACACAAGATAAAACCAATGTGCAAACTGAACTAACATGGCCGCGGGTATATCCTCTCAACTATAACATACCTGGTAGAAGAGTACCCCCGTTCCCACCACTAACCAACTAGTGGCTGCTGACTACAGCGGATGCTGTCTGAAGTGCTGCCTGCACCGTACGAAACGCACGGTAGTCGTGACAACGAAAGAGGAACACATCTGCCTGCTATCTGGAGTGCTGTCAGAGTGAAGACTCGCGGATATGCAGTGAAAAAAGGAGCAATCGAACCTTACTACCACACGAATGTCAACGATCGCCATCTCTTCCTGGACTGTCTGACACAAAAAGGTGCAGCACAGTTATGATACCACGTCCCTGATAATTGCGTAGGTTATGAAGGGTATACAACTCGTTAAACTACAACGACCAGTGACGACGTTTATAACAAGTACCGGTAGATACTATTCTGCCTCGTGAAAAACAATACCTCCAGGAAAAAACAAACTATGACTGCTTCTCTCGTGATGATAGTGTGCGCGCAGATCATGGGTCTCCATGTGTTCGTAGAGTCCAAACCTGGATGCCCTGACCACCACGTGGTCTGATGAGATTCTTTATAGTCGTTGTATTAGAGGACAGAGGAGGAGAGAGAGAGCGGAGCCTAGCTCGTAGCTCAGGGCGGAGAACGGAGAGCGGAGAACGGAGTGCTCGAACTCTCCTCATGAACACACCGCAAAATTCACAATAACGCCTGCGAAGATATACGCAACCCTCTACAACTTGTAACCGTCGCTGCTGGAACGATCCAAACGAACACCCTCCCTGGCTCTTCACAGCAGTGACGAGACCGAAGAGACATTCAAGACTTGCTAGGACCTAAGAACAGCCAACGACAGTCCCGCAGGAGGAAGCCCGGCCACCGGGTAAAAACCCCCTGTATAACACATATACTCCAAACCATAGCAATTAAACAACGGCCGCATTCCAAACGATGACCATGGCCAGAAAATAAAATGCCAAGCTGTGCCCTACTCCCCCATGCCCCTCAAAGTAGCGCAGGGTTGGCGACCTGACAAATTATTCCTCGCATCACTCAAACATGGTACTCATCGAACAATGCCCATACCCCCTTATTCGCCGTCCAAGGCCAGATTCAACAAGAACCTACGATGAGACTTAAAAGGGGTCGCAGCAAGGGATTTCGTCAGAATATCCGCGTGCTGCTCTTCCGAAGCTACGAACTGAATGTCGATCTTCTTAGCACGAAGTAGCTCTCTGACAAAATGAAAACGCACGTCAATATGCTTACTCCGCGCAGAACTAAGAGGGTTCTCAGCCAACGCTATGGCCCCCTGGTTATCCTCGAAAACCCGAACACATGATCCGCTTAGCTCTGGACAAATAAACGAGAACACCGCGCCCGTAAACAAAGCTTCCTTCACCCCTTCACCCAGGGCGACATATTCTGCTTCTGCTGTCGACAACGTAACACACCTCTGCGTGCTACCTGCCCAACTGACGGCCGCACCCCCTAGGGTAATTACCGTCCCCGATACCGAGCGCCTATCGTTCGACTTACCGGCATAATCAGCATCACTATACGCTGTCAAATCCAATCCCGAACCCCGCACAAAAGTCAATCCCATAAACCTGGTCCCATGGAGGTGAGCCATTATCTTCAAAACTGCCTTCCAGTGCCTCTCCGTTGGGTTGTGGGAGTGGCGCGCCACAGCACGCACAGCGTTCGAGATGTCCGGCCTCGTCATGGTCGACAGCCACATCAAGCTGCCCACAGCCTCCCTGTACGGCCAGTCTCCTCCAATTTCGCCCTCCTTGGACCTAGTTCCACACCGGGGGTCGCGGGGATGTCAGAGGATGAGTTAACACCAAAACGATTCAGCATGCTCTCTATAAACGCCTTCTGCGTAATCTCCAATGTTCCCAACTCCCAGTCGCGTTTGAAAGCACAACCAGTATACCAAGTCAGTTCGCCGAGGATATTTGTGGGGAATTTCGTAACTAGCGCGGCATGGAAATCTCTGCATGTCTCGTCCGATCCTGCGATCACGATGTCATCTACATGGACGGCCATGATCAGTTCTACCTTGCCGTCCACAACCATGCGAAAAACACACGGGTCAGACCTACACTGCTCCATACCGTACTCTACCACGGTTTCCACCAATAATCCGGCCCACTGCCGTCCGCTCTGCTTTAGACCATACAGTGATCTGTTCAAGCGGACGATCCTTCCTGACATGTCACCACACCCACCGGGTAGTTTCATGTATATCTCGGCGTCGAGTTTCGCGCGAACAAAAGCCTGCGCGACGTCTAGATGAAAAATCTTCAGACCATATTCGTTGGCAACAGCCGCCAGAATTTTAACTGACGCTGACGAAGGAGTTGGTGCAAACGTTTGAAAGTAATCTACGTCCTGCACCTGGCTAAAACCCTTAGCCACAAGTCTGGCCTTTGTCTTTACTATCATACCATCCTTATCCGTCTTGTAGGTGAACACCCACTTCGCGCCTACAGGTTTCCACCCTCGTGGCGGTGTCGCGGCTTCATATGTACCGGTCGTTTTGTGACCGTTCAACTCAATTTGCATGGCCTCGTGCCACGCCGCTTTATATCGGGAACGCTCTACATCTGCTACGGACTGCGGGGGCGGTTCTACGTCTTCCGGGAAACCACTCGGCATGCACACGCTCAACTCCCCTTTATTCTCCACGGCAGGTCCTCCGGCCATCAAGGCCACTGCGTCCTCCGTCGTCCATGACGTACGATTCAGGATATTCCCAGGCGTCGTCCACCATTCGTACGCTGCCGCAAGCAGCGCGTCTGCGGCTCCTCTGTCCATCTTTAGCTGGTTCACAGCAGGTTCACCCTCCAGGCGTTGGCTCTGACCCCGGGTCCGGCCCCGCACTGTTGGAGGGAGCCGTCCCCAGCTGCTGAGCTCGTGTGCTGGCCTGCCCGACAGGATCGCGGGAGGGCCCTCACCGTTGCCTTGGCCGGTGTCGGAGACTGATGCTGCACCCGGGTCGCTTTCGGCCCTCCCTGGCGGGACCGAGGAGGCGTCCACGGCGCCCCCTTGAGACGAACCCATCGTCTCGGCTGTTTCGACCCTCCCCCTCGGGGCCGAGGAGGCATCCATGGCGCCCCCTTGAGACGAACCCATCGTCTCTGGTGTTTCGTCGCCGGCCTCGCCGGCGACAGGTACTTGATGTATGCGCTCCTGCATAAACGCGTCCAGGTCAAAACCCCGCGTCACATCGAGGTCGTTCAAGTGAGCCAGACCGTCGTCCAGCTCATTCACCACCCCCCCACCACCTCGATCCGACGTGCTCACGTCGTCCGCCTCGGACCCCCCCTTTTCCGTAGACAGGGAGTTGGCAGGTACAGGTGGTGCAGGCGACACGCGTTGCCAGGTGACATTTCGCGTGATTAGCACAGTGCGTTGCCTCGTCAATACTCGTACTGAGTCTCGGGGGTAGTTGGGTGCAGGGCCCAGGTAAAAGCACTCTTGTGCTTTCACCTGTGACTTGTTTTCCCTCTTCACCTTAGCCAGGCTTGAGGAAAGGTAGTAATACTACCGGGGGGGGGCTACCATGCCACATCTCATGCGGCGACTTGCTCTCAGGGTTAGCTGTTGTTGCAGTGCGGTTCAAGGCGTCACACGCCCAGTGGGACGCTTCCGCCCACAATGACGCAGTGGCCGGAAGTTGCGTGCCGGGAAAAAGCTCTTTAGCCTGGATTCGGCCCGCCATTGCGGCCGTCTCGATCAAACCCAGCGCGCGCTTTGCTACTCCGTTAAATTGGGGGCTGTCGGCTGTCGTAAATTCCTGCTTGATCCCTCGTGATCTACACAGGTCGCCAAACTTGCCTCCGCGGAATTCGCCACCTCCATCAGATCGGACGATTAACACAGTAGAAGGGACACCATCTGCACGAGAATCCGCAAGAAACTGCTCGAACAATTCCGTGGCGTCCGACTTGTGGCGCATGAAGTACACCCACGTATACCGTGAAAAATCGTCGCGCACTATCAGAGTATACCGCTTCCTTCCGAGAGACTCTACCACCTTAGGTCCACTCAAATCCACAAAAACCCTCCCAAGCTTCTTAGCAGCTCGTGTGTGTGTGGACTGCTTGATACCTTTGCGGAGGCCCTTCGCCATGGAGCACCCTCTGCACCTCAGCAGCTTTCCCTCGAGGACAATCCCTTGCTGCTCCGCGGTCTTGCGGAGTAGTACCTCATGGGAGTGTCCAGCCGCGCAGTGGAAATCATTGATGTTAATCGCAGACTTGCGGGGCGGTTGCCCCGGGGCGAGTACAGAACAGGCAGTTTCCCCACAACTGCGGTCGACCCGGTAGCCGTACAGGCTGAAAAGGGTCCCACTCAGCGGAAACACGATCGAACGCTCTGACTTGAGCCTGACTACAACCCCCGTGGGGCGCCCTTCGCAAGTGTGACCGTTTTTAACGAGAGTGGGCAGGGGAAACAGGTGGTAGCGGAGATCCGGCACGTGCGCAACATTCGTAAGCAGCACTTGCACGAGACCATTTCCGGACCGAAAGATAACGCTTATGTCACCGTAACCTTCAATCGATCGAGTGGATCCATCGGCGATTCGCAGTTCCAGATTGCATTCTCTATAGTTGATCATGCAGTCAGCTGAGGGCGTCATGTGAGTAGATGCACCACTATCGCATATCCATGCCTCGTCTCCTACCTGCCAACCAGGTTCCCCTTCCCCCGAACTATCACCGTTCTTGCTTGCTTCCTCGGCCTTGAAAGCTGAGGCCTGGACCGTACCTTTCTCTTGGTCGTCGTCCCTTGCCCCAACCTCGCTCGCCACCGCCATGACAGCTTCTTCTTTCGATGAGGGGCAGACATCAGCAGCGTGCCCCAGCCCGTTGCATCGACTGCAGCGGTCCATGGACATGGGACAGGCGTCCGCAGAGTGCCCCCGTCCTTGGCATCGGCTGCATAGCTTCGCCGTGCAGTCGCTCTTCCAATGGCCCTTCTTGCCACACCTATGACACTTGCCCACTGGAGTACTTCCGCTGGTGGCTTTGGCGCTGCTGCCACTGCCACCAGCAGCCGCGGCTGAACCACCACCGCCCTCGTTGGTGCCTCTTCCACCTCGTCCAGGCTGTCGTCGCCGTCCGCCGTTTTCTCTGCCATAGCCTCCACCTTGTCTGCGACCACCGCCACTGCCGCCGGCGTACATAGCATGGCCTGCGTGGCCAGCGTTGGACCCCTTCTTCCTGTTTCCAGAAAGTCGGTGATGCCGTTCTCGAACAGCCTTGATGATGTCATCACGGCCGATGCTGTCACGTGATGCCAGATTCCTAGCCTCCACCTCGTATTCAGCAGGCAGAGCGTCAATAAAAATGGTGTACAGCATATGGTCGTCTACTGGCATTCCTGCTGCGCGCATTTCCGCGGCAAGATCCTCGATCCTGCCCATCTCCTCGAGCGGGTTGCTCCCCGGCGCTATCCTAAGCTATTTAAGCGCCTCGAGAGGTCCGACTTGGCCCCCGTCGTTTGAGGGCCGTACCACGCAAGGAGAGCGTCCCACGCTTGCCTCGGCGAGGTACACCTGTGTAAAATGCTCTTGTCGCTCTTGCTTTTGAGCGCAGTCGACAGGAAATTCCACGCCAGAGTATGCACGTGCACACTTTCGCGGCTAAACCCCCTAGCGACAAGCATCCAGTTCTCAGTGTCCCATTCCCCTACGGGAATGTACTGCGGTGGATCTGACACGAAAGCAGACAAGAAACCCACTCCTTTGGCGTAATACCTAGCGTCTCTTGTCCAGGAGTTGAACTCAGGCTTCAGCCCACTAAACGATGGCACAGGAGTATGTTTGAATGCCAAATGACGCGAGAGAGGTAGATCAAATCCACCATCCAACTCACCGCCAGGGTATGAACCCCATTCTCCAGTCCTCCCCGGCTGGTCTGGCTGACCCCTCGGTGGGCCAACCTCGACAGCAACGCAGTTCTTCCGCGTCCAGTTACTCCCAAATCTGGCGAGGCGCCCTCACACAAATTTGTCTGATGTTCTGCTGTAATATCCCGTGCCATGCCTACAGCAGCAGCAGGGGTTTTTCTTACAGCAGCGGGCACTATCCCACGCGGGATTTGCCCAACAGCAGCGCTTCCCTCAGCGCTGCCGGACTCCGATCGGCCGTTGTTCCTCGTGAACTCGGCCATCATTTCCCTCATGGCGTTCATCATCGACGCCTGACTGTGCTCAATCGCCAGCTTTACCTCGCGCCTCAGATCTTGCTCACCCGGAGAATCGTGCTCCACGTGAGCCGACCTCTCCGAAGGCATCTTGGCTTCTGGTACCAGACGTCAAACGTTCAATCACACTAGTGTGTTCGTAGAGTCCAAACCTGGATGCCCTGACCACCACGTGGTCTGATGAGATTCTTTATAGTCGTTGTATTAGAGGGCAGAGGAGGAGAGAGAGAGCGGAGCCTAGCTCGTAGCTCAGGGCGGAGAACGGAGAGCGGAGAACGGAGTGCTCGAACTCTCCTCATTAACACACGGCAAAATTCACGATAACGCCTGCGAAGATATACGCAACCCTCTACAACTTGTAACCGTCGCTGCTGGAACGATCCAAACGAACACCATGCACCGTCTTCCTGCCGCTCTTCATGGCCGCATCACCACCCTGGCCCAACCCACCCGCTCCTTTGCGCGTGCACTCGTTGCCATTCCCTTCCAGTCGATTCCCTTTCTCCGTCATCGTGAAAAACAAAATGCTCCTCGCACTTGCGGTTCTGATCTGAAAAATTATCGCGCAGGGGGAGGTCAATCCATCTCTTCCCCGCACGTCGACGCTCAGTCTCCCTCCTCCCTCGTCGTCGAATCCAGCCTCCTACCGGCGCAATAGACTGTGCCGTAGTGTGGCCTGTGGTGGCGCCTGCCTCCGCGCACGGACACCCCGATTGAGCATTGCTGCTCTGCCGCAGCTGCCTAAAAAAGACGCGCGAATCGTAGGTCTCCGTGCCTGACGCACCACATACGACCCAACTCTACTGCCACCTGAGCCTCGCGGCCACAGGCAGCAGCAAGAAGGTATCACTCCTTGAGGGTGAGTCCGGCCTTACACCCGCCAGAAAGACCTACCCCACTCGCTATTAGCCTGATAGGGCATGCCTCGCAGCATTCCTTGCCGAGGCAGCGAGGGGAACGGAAGTACGTGGTACACTCATTTCAGTAAATAGTAACGAATCCCGAATTTCAATGTTTCTTGTTAACCTCAGCCTGCCATTCTCGTTGTTTGTTTTCTTAGTATATAGGCATCCTGAACTGCTGTACTCCTACTATTTATATTAATACTATACGTGTGTGTATATTAGATATAGCTCAGCTGTTAGTCGCATTATTGTTGTTGTTGTTGTTGTTGTTCTCACATTAACTCACAATACAATGCAGTCCGTGGTCACAGGATATATATGTATATACAGCAAAAAATACGTACGTCCCGGTAAATACTATTAATATTAATAGTAATTGGTGGTAATGAGGCGCGACCTCGGTAATACCTGCCGTAGTCATATCTGCGATGCATCATGCTGGGCGCATACGGATTATTTTTGTACCAGGTATTATTGTGCTGAACGAACGAACTCGAAGGAACATCTACCACGTACGTACTTCTGAACCACTGCTGGACGCCGTCGTGGGTGCATCTCAATAATTTTCGCAAATGTTTTTGGCCTCTCCTTCTCTTGATATATGAAAAAGTACTGGATTTGGTGGGGGGTATCCTGGTCTCCACCCGGAAATCCGGCATAATAATTTGAAGACGAAATCTGCACTGCTGTGACCGCACAGAACTTGTATCTCTCAGGCTTGTGGTGCTGGGGGTACAAAGAGTCAACAACACACTACACTTCACATGTTTTGTCCAGCAGTGTTTTCTGGTTGAAATTCAGCACAATAATAAGTTAAGGACGAAAAATCTGCATTTCACATGTTTTGTCCAACAGAAAGAGCGTCTTTTTCGTGACAGGTGCCACCACAATTTTACATGGACTGAATGAGGACGAAAAATCTGCATTTCACATGTTTTGTCCAACAGAAAGAGCGTCTCTTTTTCGTAACAGGTGCCACCACAATTTTACATGGACTGATGTACGACATCTACAGCAGCAGGGGACATTTAAAAAAACGAGTGCAGGTGTTACTGTCAGGTCCCCTGTACCAACATTCCACACATATATGTGGAGACCCCTTGGTTCGACGTCACCGGAGCCCAAGGCGTCCGTCCCCTCAAAAGGGACTCGCGTCCCCCGACAGGGCTAAAACACCCCGACGGGCTTTTGTCCTTGTCTCTTTATCCGCTTAGGGCGTAGTGTCCCCTACTATACCGCGGACCACCATGTCGACGCACTGAGACGGCGGGCGGGTGTGCTCGTTCGCACCCCCCTCGTCACTCTTTTTGTCTGTCTCGTCCTGTTGTCCGAGCTACACAGCTTGCCCATCCTTTTGCTGTTTACACGAGTTGCCCTCGGCGCGTAACGCCGAAGGCCGTGGTGCTCGTAACACCCGCGCAGCATATAGAAGCTTAGGCCCTACTAAGATTGGCGTCGACGGTCTCGATTTATCGAACCTCTTGTCCCTAAGCTTCCAAGATGCAAAGCAATAACTCGAGCGGAGTCGAAGAATAAAAAAACTCCGAACCCCAAAACAACAACAACAACGACATCCCGGATGCCTCCAACGACGACACCCCAGACACCCCTGCCGAAAGCGACATGGAGCTAGCGAGTCGCTATGCCCACTCCGTGGCCGACTCCGTGGCCGAATCTGCCGTCATCGACCTGTCGTCCACGACAGTAAAGCTCCAACGCCTGGTGGAGAAGGAGCTGGACAAGCTCATGCGTGGCGAGATCGCCGTGCTTTCTGCCCAGACTAATGTGCTGATGGAGCGTCTGGTGAGCATGTCTAGTTCGTTGTCGAGTGCGAACTCTGTCACCCAAGCGTCGAGTTTGTCTTCTCGTTCCAACCCCCTGTCCTTCGCGCAAGTAGCCGCAAGCCCTAAAGTCACAGCACTCACAGCTAGCGATGTACGCCGGCAGCCCCGTCTCGATGGTAGTTCTGATGTCGATGTCGCAGCCGTCCTGTCCCAGTACCGCTTGGTCGCTGGGTTCAAAGCGAAGACTGTCCGTCCCAACGACGAACTCTACGCAGACTCACTTGCTTTCGAGTACTTGTCACTGATTTGCGATGGTCCTGTCCTGGCTCAATACCAGCAACTGTCAGCTGGTGCCATCGACTGGCGTGTAGCCGGTGCTTCGAGTGAAGCCTCCACTAGCACTGTCGGGTCGTTCACACCCCCAGAGACGTGGGCCGAGCTCAGCTCGGCCCTCCTCGACCTGCTCATGCCTTCCAACAGTGTCGAAGAATGTGCACTAAAACTCGCTGGTTTTAAGCAAGGCGCAACCGAGTCTGTCAGCGAGTATACGCTTCGGTTCCGCACGACCACTCAAAGGTTTGAGTCAGCTGTCGAGCGCCAGACCCACGGTCGTACGCCGTGGGCCGCGTTCTCTGTCACCCTGTTTCAACACGGTCTTATCCCGGCTATCCAGTGCCTACAACTGTCCGACAAACCTGTCACTTCGCTCCGCGAAGCTATTGACCGTGCACGTCGCCACGAAGCCGCCAGCCTTGCCGGCGGCACTGTCAGTGCCATGTCATTCACTCCTGTCCCGAACCGTGCTGCTGTCGCCCGGGCCCAGCTGAGCTACCGTCTGGGTCAGTTGGGATGCCGGTTTCCCGAAAAGGCGTGAAGAGGAAACACCTCTCCACGTCAGTAGCTACAGGTACTTCTCCTCTTGTCGCAGTACCTGGTGTCCCTGTTTCCGCGTTTTTTAGAGAGGAAAATTGTCTTTCGAGTGATGGTCTGTCTGATTGTCCCGTACCGGTTTTAGATGTTGGCCGTACCGAGGCTCCACTAAAGCGAGTAACGTTTATGGACCAAGCCCCGTGTGCGTTGTCTCATGTTTCGAGTACCAGTACGGCACGGCGGCCTACCCATTCCTGTTTGCGTTCGGGGCCCAAGAGTGGTTCCCCGGTGGAAATTAATAAAGACCAAGTGTGGTACAACTCCGCGTTGACACATAAAAAACATCCTTTTTCTCTTTCTTTTTCGTCTCGACGAGTCCGTGTGGACGGCTCTGTCGAAGGCTACGCTGTGAATGTCACAGTGGATACAGCTACTGATGTATCAGTTGTCTCGCTCTCATGGTTGAAAAGTCACCCTTCCTTGCGATCGACCACATTAAACCCTGTCCCGCCGTCGGCCGTGTCTTTACGTGCCGCCAACGGTCTACCCATCCATGTTCTGGGATTTATTGTTTTTCCCCTTACTCTTGGTGGTATTACGTGCACAGTTAATGCACTTGTAGTCCCGTCCCTCGGCCCCGATTCTTTATTACTAGATAATAATGTCATGTCAGAATTCGGGGCGGTATTAGACTGGGACCACCAAACTCTGTCATTCTCATCTACTGGTTCCAGTATACCAGCTGTCCACCGTGTTCACAACCGTGCCCCGTCCAATGACTCTTGCCCCTCGTTGTCCGATGACGCACAGCCTTCTGTCGCTGCTGTCCACCGTGACGCCGAAGCAACCCCTGTCCGTTTGCGCGAACGTGTAGACCTAAAACCTTTACACGAAGCACTTGTCGTCGGTTTTTCTGACCAGCCCCCACAGCAAGATTGTACTGTAGTTGTCGAACCGAAAATAGTGTCGGCGGAAGATATCGCGGCGGACAAAGGTCTCGCCGCATTCGAAAAAATTATTGTCGCGCGAACGTTGGCCACCTGGAGTGCTACTGATGGTTCAGTAGTAGTCCAAGTCGCCAACCCATCCTCGGATGGTGTCGCCTTACCAGTCCACTTGTGCCTGGGCTCTGTCCTTTCCGTATCAATCGTGTCCCCCGACCAACTACATGTGAACGCTGTCGCGCATTCCCCCACGTCACCCTCTGAGATCCACAGCGCAAAATCTGAGCTGGAAGGTCCGTTGTCAAAAGCGTTCGAAAATACAACGCTCACCCCTGTCCAAAAAGACGATGTTCTCACACTGTGCGCAAGATATCGTCCTGTCTTTTCCCTGTCAATGTCAGAGCTAGGCCGCTGTACCACTGCGGAAGCAACCTTCCCGCTCCCTACTAATACCCGAGCCGTAGACCGGCCCCCGTACCGTTCCAACCCTCGTACGTCCGGCGTCATTGAAAAATGTGTACATGACATGCTCGAGTGGGGCATCATCGAAAAACGTCCCAGCCCCTGGGGAAGTCCGGTCACGATAGTCGCGAAGAAAAATGGCAGTCCACGTTTCTGCGTCGACTACCGCCACACACTCAACCGCCACATCGTCCGGAAGAGCTGGCCCCTGCCGAACCTCGAAACCTGTCTGGACGCCGTAGGCACCGCCGCTTTCATCTCTGTCGCGGACATCCTCAGCGCGTTCTGGCAGCTCCCCGTGGATGAAGATCACATCGAACGGACGGCATTCGTGACACCCAGCGGCAAGTACTGTTTTCTTCGTATGCCATTTGGAGTATGTAACGCCCCTTGGCTATTTCAACATATGATGTCTCTGACTTTAGGTCATCTGGGTCCCGATACAGGTATCCTCTCATACATGGACGATATCATTGTCTTAAATTCGACGTTCGAAACCCACCTCGCGTCTCTTGAACAACTGTTCGCAGCATTGCAAGCAGCTGGCCTCACACTAAAACCGTCTAAAGTTCAGTTTGGTCAGAAAGAAATCGAATATCTGGGCCACGTCATTTCAGCGAAAGGTATTTCAGTAAGTACCGACCGCATTCAGGCAATAACTCAGTTGCCGACGCCCACATGCATCAAAGACCTCCGGTCAGTCCTCGGCATGGTCAATTTTGTCCGGCGTTTTATCAAAGATTATGCGGAAATCACCGCACCCCTAGTACTACTCACTGGGAAAGATTTTGTCCTAAAAAGCCGATTTAAAAAAGCTTGGAGCACTGAACAAGATAATGCTTTCGAACGCATCAAACGCGTTCTGTCTTCAGCCCCTGTCCTCCACTTCCCCGATTTTTCGCGGGAGTTTGTTGTCCATACCGATGCCTCTGAACTTGGCGCTGGCGCTTTCCTTGCACAGCCCACCCCCGACGGAAAAGATTTAGAGGTTATCGCGTATTACAGTCACCGGTTTTCTAAAAGCCAACGCCATTATAGCGCAACAATGAAAGAATGCTGCGCGGTTGTCTGGGCGTTTGTCCACTCGCGTCCGTACCTCTGGGGACGACACTTTACATGTTGCACCGATCACCAAGCGCTAGTCTACTTGTACCAAATGCAAGACACCAGCAATATGTTAACACGCTGGTCAATAGCCCTTCAAAACTACGACTTTACCGTGCAACACGTCCCAGGACGACTCAACGTCGTCCCGGACGCCCTGTCTCGCGTATTTAGCGAAGTCGGCGGAGAACACATCCCTTCCGAACCCCGACTTGCCGCGATCTGTCGGAATGTGCCGGATAACCAGCCATTCCACCCACCCGCCCCTCGCGATTACGAAGTGTCCGCGCGCAACCTAGACGAAATAGCGCCCGTAGAAAGTGATCGCGAATTATTCGCGAGTGCGATGTCTGTCTTCCCAACTATCGATGTCCCTCGGCTACTGGAAGCTCAAACAGACGAATTTGGTCCGTACTTTGATTATCTCAAACTACCAAAATCAGCACCAGTCCCGTCAAAACAATCGGAGCATACCATGAGCCATTTCTTCCTCCAAGAGGAACTACTTTACCGTTCGTACCTTCCCGGTCACCTACGTAGACGTAGTGACTTTCGGGATCAGCTTGTCGTACCTACGTCACTCCGAAAGTTGGTAGTAAATTCTTGTCATGACCTTCCCGCGTCGGGTGGTCATTTAGCTTTCAAGGGCACCTTTGACAAGGTCCGTGACCGGTTCTGGTGGCCCACCATGCACGCGGACGTGCAGAAACATGTCGATAGCTGCTTGTCTTGTCAACACCGCAAAACGTCCCGGCGTCCCCCCAAATTACCTGTCGGAACCCGGCCAGTAACACGTTCTTTCCAATGCGTCGCAGTTGATCTAGTGGAATACAAGTCTATGTCGGAAGGCAACCGATATATCCTCTCGGTGATCGATCATCTCACCCGTTTTGTCATTTTGATAGCCATCAAAAATAAAGAGGCCACCACGATCGCACGAAATCTTGTCGAACGTGTGTTTTCTGTATTCGGTCCCCCAGAAACGTTACATAGCGACCAAGGCCTCGAGTTCGAGAACCGCCTTGTTAAAGAGTTGCAAAAGGTTTTTGGATACAAGAAAACTCGCACCGCCGCCTACCGTCCCCAAGGAAATTCTGTCCTAGAGCGCGTGCACAGTACGGTTCATAATATGGTAGCTATGTATAGCACCTTAGCATGTGACAATTGGGCAGAGCTGCTACCGTTTGTCCAGCTCGCCCATAACACGGCGTACTCTTCCACACTCGAAGAGACCCCCCATTATCTCATGTTCGGACGCGCCGCCGTACTACCTGTCGATCTCATTCTGGGCGTGCCAGCCACGACCCTTCCCCAGTCCCAACTCGATTACTCACGCCGCACGGTCGAAAACTTACAGCTGGCATACGAGTTGGCCCGCCGTAATCTCAAAGAACGAGCGGATAAGCAAGCAACATCGAATGAGAAATTGTCATTCCCGAGTTTCACCACCGGCGACCAAGTCTTAATACATCGCCCGTATCACGAAACCGACGGCCCTAATCCCAACTTATATAGCCCTTGGCACGGCCCTTACACTGTCAGAACAAAGCTTTCTCCCGTCATATACCGGGTCACCCAAGATGGTGCAACCACGGAAACCACTGTCCATCTAGGTCGTATGAAAAAATACATTGTCCCTGCCTCGTCCCCTGTCCCGGACCTGGATGCTCTTGACGATATGTTCCTCGGAACACAACTCCCTATCCCCGATCTAGAAGGCTCAGTGACCAAAGTGTCTATCGGACCGTTCACTGTGGAGGAAATAGACGGGCATAAACGAGGAGTAGGAGCCGCTTCGCTTGCAAATTTTCAATATCACCTCAAGCTGAAAGACTACCCCCCTCAGCTGGGTGTGTGGCGTCATTTTAGGGTAATCCCACAATGTCGGGAAATGGTACAATCTTACCGCGCTGCACTCTTGTCTCAGAATCCAGCAGCTTTCGACCCACCTAAAAGACAGCCACGTCCGTAGCCACATTGTCACCGAACACTGATTTTATGTTATCAAATTGGGCCTGTCCTGTGCACACATTTTTTTAATCTGTCCCCGTCAGTTTTCGCAACCACTGACCTAAGCCCGTGTTCCGTTCTATCTATAGTCACGTCACTTTTACCAGCATGCAGTGACCCGAGTGTGGTGTCCTACGCCGTTGTCATATTTAAAAAAAAAAAAAAAAATCTGTATTTTTTCTGTCGTGTAGACGTGTCTCTCCACGTTGGGCTCCGATACCCACATGGCTAGAGGGCTCAGTACCAAGCACCTCCCCCTCTATTTTCGTACACATATCACCTTGTTTTTGTATGCGTTGTACACACACACGTTGTGTTTTCTGTCATGATTTGACCCAGTGATATTAACGACCTCACTGTATCTAAGTGCGCAACATATAATACACCGTCCCGGTAACCCACACCACTCGTCACGGAAGCGCACAAGTCAAAATCATCATTAACGTCGCTATTTCAGTCCTATTTTCTTCGACTGTTTCAGTCGTCCATTTAAATTCTCGGAGCAGACCTCTACGCTATACAGCCTCCGATAGAGCGACGTGTACCCGCTCGAGATAGCATGACCACGGATTCGTCTCGACAACCATCCGGAAGCATACTCCCTCGACTAGGGGTACTCATATACACCATACAATCTGTCCACTCACATTGTCCCGTCGTTCGCCCTCGATAAAATATACTTGTGTATATTTGAAGTCCACGACGTCTGAGTGCCAGCCATGTTTTTTGTCTCAAATACCGCGCCGTCCGGCACACGCGCCTGTATGACCGTGCTTTGTCGGTTAGCATCAAAATGTCGGCCACGATGCCACCCCCAGTTGCCAAGCACTCCCAATGTCAGGATTACCACCATGAAGTTCATGCCATGACCAGTACGCGTAATTTTTATTTTTGTCTGTCACATATATCTCGAGCCCTGCAGGCCGCAGCGCACCAACAATGTCAGAGCGCTGCCGCGTTTCGTTGCCGCAATACCTGCGAAGTGAGCATATATAACTGTCAATGTCCACAGTCCATCCTGACCCACCTCGTGTGACCTAAAAAACCTGAGCACGTAAAGCCTATATTGGTTTATTTTATTTTTCTGTCAATGGTACATGTCACATTCGATGATTACACGAATGTCTTGCAATAGTTATAGTGTGATGGACATGCTATACGTTGCACTTGTCCTCCTCGTTGTCATTGTTTGAGCTTATCACACAATGTTAGATCCAGGGCAACTACCCTCCTGTCACGTTACTTAAGTTTCGTGGAGTAGTATTCGACACCACAAAACTGGGGGGTGATGTTACTGTCAGGTCCCCTGTACCAACATTCCACACATATATGTGGAGACCCCTTGGTTCGACGTCACCGGAGCCCAAGGCGTCCGTCCCCTCAAAAGGGACTCGCGTCCCCCGACAGGGCTAAAACACCCCGACGGGCTTTTGTCCTTGTCTCTTTATCCGCTTAGGGCGTAGTGTCCCCTACTATACCGCGGACCACCATGTCGACGCACTGAGACGGCGGGCGGGTGTGCTCGTTCGCACCCCCCTCGTCACTCTTTTTGTCTGTCTCGTCCTGTTGTCCGAGCTACACAGCTTGCCCATCCTTTTGCTGTTTACACGAGTTGCCCTCGGCGCGTAACGCCGAAGGCCGTGGTGCTCGTAACACCCGCGCAGCATATAGAAGCTTAGGCCTTACTAAGAATAATAATAATAATAATAATAAGAGTAATAATAATAGTACAACCAACACCAAGTGCAAAGCAATAATCAAAACAATAAACAACAACTGAAAACCACAAGCAAGAACACACGTACAACATCAGCGTTTTTTTCTGCCGTGTAATCGATTCAGACACAACACCAATAAAGGCTTCCTGCACATGCCGTTTTGTGGCCTCAGGCACAACGTCGTCGGAGGCATCTCGGAGGCACCCATATCTGCGGGTGTTAGGAGGGGATCGACAGCGGTAGCTGGCTGCAACGGCCATCAAATCAAGAGGTAGCACCGTCGGCAACTAACGTTAGATCGTATAACAGCAGCTGTGACATACGGGTAGAAGGGCGATCAGCGGGCATACGCATACAATATATCGGTTTTGCTTCACCTCCACCTCTCACCCAGCCGATGTGGCTCCTTGGGGCTCTGTGCTGGAACAGATCCAACGTACCCTTCTATTCTCTCGTGAATATGTATGGGTGTATTCTGGTAAAACCAGCTGCTGCACACGCAGATCAGGGGTAAGATGAAAAAAAACGTATCCCTTTCCCATAAACAATAGCACGCCGCGAACGATGTTGATACCTCGGGCAGACCGTCGATTCCCACTTAGTACTCGTGATCTATCTGCGTATCATAGATTTTTCAGGGCAGATAGGTTCCTCCTGATCTGTATGATCTGTATGAACTAGCTCCAGTGGTCGTGTGGGCCCGTGTAATCTGCATCACTTATTGCGCGTGACCAGTAGGATCTACTATTAACACTGTACGTAGCGCATATTTCTTGAGTTGGATCTGATTTACTACATACAGTAGAAGTAACTGTTGGTACTCGTATTCTGCATAATAACAACTCCTAGCGGCAGGCCACTATAGGATTTAGAGGGTTTACTACATACAGAGGGTCTACCGTAGATCGTGAGCTGTTCGTCCGATGAGTGAAGTTTGTTAGAGGTTGGTACATACGGCACGTACTGCTACTACTGTAGTACAGCAGTACGTGCTACTGTTCGAGTATAACCCCTACGTACTCGAGTAGATAGTACATAGTAAGGCAACATGTGCATAATAAGAGCAGATCGATACTTTGGAGTCTGCTCGGGCAAGCAGTGGATTGTCTCTGGTTACTCGTGGCGTCAAACCAGGCCCACCACACTCTTTCCTTTTGGGTGCTCACCTCCATGGAAGTTACCACGTACATACATGGAAGCGAATAATTTGGGAAATTGGTCAGAGTAGGGCAGCAGTATTTGAGACATCAACTAACTGGGCTTGACTGTCAGCTGTCAGGTTTTTTTCAACAGAAAAACCCTGTTTCTCAGTAGAGGGGACGGGCAAGCACAGCATTCAGGCACACTGATCACAGGCAGTGGGTTGTGGTTCAGGTCGTGTGGGTCGGCTGTAGGTGCGCGGCCAACCCCGCGTATATATCCCCTACGGTATCGAGGTGTGACCACGCATCCTGCAACTGTAGAATAGTAGGGAAATTGGGGTCATGGCTCATACCTGGTAGTTTTCAGGGTGTCGTACCTCAGAACATTACGGATAATCTCGAAAGCACGGCTTGGCCACCCCCTCTCGTTCACTTCAGTCTCTACTCCTCTTTTTCATATCGTCTTTTTTCTGCTGGGAGCTTAATCAGTATACCGTCCTTGGGCCATATCATCACCATGGGTCTTCACGCGTATAGAAAAAGACAGAGCTAGAAGTTCCCCCGAAACATATGGTACTTGTGCGAAGTGTTTCTCCCTACCTCGTATATAAGCAACGTGTACGTACCGCCAAACCGATTGACCTCATGCTCCAAGGAAAAAAAAACAACATGACGACGTTTGCCGACCAGGAATATGTTTGGCTGGCCATGCTCGCGGTACGGGTGCTTTTCGGCGTTACTCGCCGCCGGTGTGCTTCTGCATCATGGTGAGCACGGCCCGAAGTGTAATGAGCTTGTCAGGGTCGTAGGCAACTAACCGAACTACCAGGTATAGTGTTTTTGGTGGTGTAATTGACTGCATGCGCAGCACCAAACGGTCCGTCAATGAATGCTCCGGCGCAACGCAAGCCTTTTAATGTACTCTGTTAGCGAGTAGCCGGACTACTGTATTGTTTTTACGGACGTCTTTAGCTGCATATAGCTGCATGCGCAGCAGCGCCACACTTTCCGTCAGTACGTGCCCCGGGACAACGCAAGCCTTTTCATTTTACTCTGTCGGGCGCGCGTGGAACTATGTTGTCAGCGTCAGATACTGCGTCAAGCGCCAGTGTGTCTCACAACCGTCGCAGGTATCGCGGCTGCAAACCGATCATTGGTCCACGCGGATAGTTTTGTACCAGAGAACCTAGCGCCACCACAAACTGCGAGTGGCCTGCGAATAGGCCATGCGCGAGGTTCCCTACCCAGACAGACAGCACGACACTGTCACAGCCTCAACGAAAGACGAGGGTCAAATGCGTGATGGAAACAGGGAAGCAGAAGCATTGCTCACTCTTGTCACGCATATTTGCGCCTTGCCGCCCGATGCCATCCCGGCCGCATCGTGCTGAATCGCATCTTCGTGTTACACCTTTACGTGCACCTCTGCAACTGCCCACGGAAACAACGCGAAGGCATACAGATGGCGTCAGCACATCCCCAAGTGCATTCCATGGATGTCGAATCAACATTGCCTTCTGAACGGTGTGAGCATCGCGAGGAGTGGCAACCGACCTGCCTCATGTGGTCTGGTCAACCTCGTAACCGCTATATACTGGCCGGGAAACTGAAGGCCAGAGATGGCGTGGGTGCGCAACTGAGAAGGATCGGGACGGTAATTGACTTGGCTCTATCCTTCGACCTGGAGGTAGTCTACCAAGGGCCGTTTTTGGCGGCACATGGGGCGGGCGAATGGGGGACCTGGTTTGGGCTGGTCGGGGCCGGCACCAACCCCCTGCTAGCGACGACCAATCCCAACGGGTATCAACTAGCGACGCGGGAGAAACTACTCAGAAACAATTCCATCGAGGGGATAGCTCAGCATGAAAACCGTACGTCAGTCGTGTTTGTCCCATTCATGATGAACATAGGCGTTTTTGACTGGGGCGCGCCTGCCACACCGACCCCAGCTCGGTACGACGGCCGCATCTGCACCTACACCAGGCACGTGTTGCGGCAGGTGTACTGGGGGCGAGAGAAAGATCGAGATCGCTGCCATTCGTTTCTAAGGGACACCTCTTTTGGTCTTTTTGGGACCCGCAAAGGTTTGTACGAACGTAAGAACGCAAGGACAAAGCCGGGTCTTCCCCTGTAGATTGTTTGCACTCCTCATTCTCGATTGTTAGCTGTCAATGAGGGCTACCATATGGGTCCCACGTTTCGATCAGAATATTCCTGACTGACGGGACTCTTTGTCTGAGGAACTACCCTCAACATATCAGGAATTCAGATAGTGTTCGTACGCGTAACTTGTTTTGTATCTCGGCCACGGTATTGTTCATCGAGTTGAGCGTAGAGGTTTCGGACCGGGACGTCGGGAACCTTGGCATCAAGAGGTCACACTTCGTGAGTGCCTGTAATAGAAAGAAACAACCGACCTCTTCATGTATTTCAAGTAATCTCCGATGTGCGCCATGACCCCCCCGCGTCGAACACACTCCTGCTCCATGACCCCCCCACTCGTGCCATTTTGGCCACGAAAGATACACAGACAGGATACAGGCCAGACACCAAGGTCGTTCCACACGGTGGAAGCGGCAGCAAAAGCCCCGGTAGGCCGTGGACTGTGGGTGTACACGTACGAAGAGGCGACGTCAAGAACCGCCTAAGGATAGTTCCGCACTTGGTTTTTGCCGAAGCTGTACGAGCGGTGTTAACTGGGATTGCCCAGGTGAGGATTTGCTTGGCAAGTGGTGCGGGAGGGGAGGGGAGGGGGGGGGGGGTTGTCGTCCGTGTTTTCGATTCCTTGTCAACACCCGAGCTACGGTAAGGGCAGCACCTTTTCGCCGAAATATCAGGGTCTGACGACTCTCCTCAACTAACTGAGGACTACGGCAGTAATACCCGGCATCCCATTTTGCGTTGCTGCTACACAGAGTTATTAAAAGTAGTTTTCGTTAACACCTTAGCTATGCGTTCGATCATGAAAAGGATTAAGCCTGATTTAAAAGTCAGTGCTGTTGTGGGTTAGAGGTGGGGAGCTCTACAACTCAGGAGTCCCGTACTGTGCAATGTAATTCATACCGGTATGTCCCACCCCTGCTGCAGCACGCGTCTGAAAGCAAAAACGTCGGACACTGAACGCTGATGGGAAGGGTGTTTTTCACGTGTTTTGCCGCGTTTATTTAGCTGTGAGCGCTGGTTCAAAGGCGTGTGACCACCGCAGCGGTTCGAAAACCGGTGTACGACTGCGGGGTGTAATCCCAATATTTTGTGTCATAGACACGTTGGCCACGGCAACGGACAAGCGCACCCTTGCCTTGCGTCGTTGTGCGATTCGCGTGTCCTCGTGTCCGTTCCGTGTTTTAGCTTCGAAAACAAATGAAGGAAAACTTCGCGAACACCGGCATACCACAAAAGTCACAAGAGGAAAGGAGATGTGCCCAACAGCTCTAAAGGGAACGCACTTGGCGATTACTTACTACGAATGGGTGGGCAATAAATAATAAATAGCGGGTTCGATGCTAGTCAATGGGCTGTAAGCATCAAGAGTCGATCGCCGAAGCAAAGGGATCTTGGGTGTTTTCTTTTGCGAGCCGTCACGGGGCCAGCTAGAGCAGAGGGGCTCAGGGTCGCCTCAGTAGTGTATGTGTATGCGGGCAGTTTTTTTGTGGGCTTAGTATAGTTTTTTTTTTGTTTCAAAGGTATTAATAGGTTGTCGACAGACCCACACCGATAGCGTGGGGATGGAGCTTGGATGCAGTTTAGGATTTAAGGATAGAACGTAATGAGAAGGAAGGAGCAAATACAGCAAATAGAATAGACAAGCCGAACGTTGGCACGGAAGGGAGGTAGACTCGGTGCATGGGTTTCCTTTTGTTTCCGAGGTTTTCTTCTTTCGGGAAAGTTATGAGTGATCCATGTTGAAGATCATGCTACACATTGTCGGATGGCAAGAGAAATAATAATAGGTTGTCGACCGATTCTATGAGGGTTGTACCTGGAATCTAGTGTGGAATACATGTAGCCCCTCCGTAATCTGAGGCGGTGGGGTGGAGGAACCGTCTCTAAAGACCCCGACCATGAGTCTCCTTGCTTCCTGCTCGCTGATTCCCCGCAGGGGGTGTTCTTACGAGCTCTCCGGCATACGGATATATATCATAGTCGTCTCCTGTCTACCGAAGCAAAAAAAATACGATTAATAGTGTTATAATACATCAATGTTGTCATAGTGGCGTATCTTGGCGACGATATATTCAGTTGCCTCGCAATACCCACAAAGCAACTCCATTTGGGTTTTCTTAATTTTACCTTTACCAAATACTGCTATGCATTGCTCCATCAAAATAAACCTATCGCCAACTACACATGATGTGCATGGTGCTGTATTATACTGCATAATGGCACATAGATACGTTAGTTCCTCAGTATGCCCCCCACCCCGCCACCACGGCGGAGGGGCCGACCCCATCCGTAGTGCTATACCACATACGTTCGGGTTTCAACCATTTCGGGACGCACGCACATCAATACCACATGGCAGCCAACAAACTTGGCGGGATTGGGCTGGATTGGGTTTCGTGGGGGTGCGGCCGTACTCGATAGGTGTCCCCGATCGCAACCACGGCGTGTTGAGCTTGGTATACACTATTAGCTGAAAGTTGTTTGTTGGGTGAAGAACAAGTCTCCTCGATAGGTGTGACGAGCTCAGAGAAAGCAGGCGTTGCTCCAACCATAGCATGCGTCAATCACCATGTTCCATGCGTTCGTCTACTGCTGTGACTGATCTCGTCCGAAAGTATGTGACCGCTCGTCGTGGCGCCCCATGTTTCATTATTTCGCTTAGTAGTGTGACCGCTCTCCTGACGAGTGATGTCCGATGAGTCCGTCTCCTCTCGAAACTTGACCGTTCGCTTGACGACTCAATATGATGGAACGCAGAGGAAGAACCCGATGAGCGTCTTCATTGGTACGGAGTATTTAATACGTTGTACCATGATATTAACTCAAAGACATCGATGTATTTGAATCGCCCACCATGCCCGATGAATACACATACGTCTATTAATAGTAAAATTACGCATCACATTTTCTATCTTTTTTTTTTTTTTTTTTTTCTCATCCCATTCATTATCTTCGCACATCTTCTTCTCTCTCTCCTGCCCACTCGTAACTCAGATCCGGGGTCACATAGCAGGCTCTTCTCCCCCCTTCCCGCTACGGTACGTGCCTTCATTTTTATCGCGAGAAGATTTCAGCCCTTTTCTTCCCTCGTCGACTCGCATCGAATTGTGCCTACCCACGCTGCAAGGCGCTCTCAACAATTGAATCCCTTTTTTTATTCTTGCAAATAAAGTCAAAGTACGAATGCTCGACGCACAATTAGGTACACAGATAGTATGTACCTGGTACCAGGTAGCACGTTTTCGCTATTACAATATTTTCGGACCTGATTAACCCCTTCAGCACCGCACTTCCGCCTTGGGGACAAGTTACGTGGAAATAATACAGTACCACTCTGTCCCTAGATATAGGGACCGTTTTGATTTTCATTTTATTATTAGTATACGAACGGTTCTTACATGCATTCTTATATAGAGACAGAGCAATATATGTTTAAGGGTAAGCGTTGAGTATAGTGTGCCCGCTCTCTTGATGACTCACATTCATTTCGTGTTTCAGAACTTGGTCTTGTTGCCTGACCTCTCTCCTGACGATGCCCTCAGGTCCACAGCGAATTAGACGGAGCAACAGCACCTTCCGTGACGATATTGGTGTTCAGCGAGGGCAGAGAGGGCATTTCAGGGTTCGAAATACTGGACGAATACCGCGAAGTTGTTGTATGGGACATCGCTCGCGATGTCTGCCAAGACCTAGGCGTGTCGTGTCGCCAGGTGATGAGGCCGCTTCGTCTATTGACCTCCGACAGATCCCGGATAACATTGTTGTGCTTCGTTTTTTGAAGGGATACAGAGGGCACAACAGCGGCAGCAGCAGCCATACGCCTCCTGCACCTTGAAAACGAAAGATATACGAAGTATTAAGATTCGACTGATAATATGGGAGGAGGGCCGCGTATACCTCGGCCAACCTTCTATACAAAAACGTTTGCTCGATTCACCTGACATTGACTGCGTAGAACTAGCTCGGTATATTTTTTTACTGAGGAGACGGTGTAGACTATCAATATTTATCGTCGAAGCTTGGATAAGCCGTAAGCACCACGGTGGTATAGAAGGCGATACACGGCTAAGCGAAAAGCACAACTCAAGAGTCGGGGCTTCTTGTGGGTTGCAGGGAGCATACCGATTTTGCGCTTGGGGTAAGCCACTCACATAAATCATCCAAGTTCCGTGATAGATGACATACGTAGTTCATACGGGGTAAGTGTGTCAACATCAAATGGCAACGATTCGATAGACTTGATATTTAAGTTTCGAGGGGAAAAGGAAAGACGGGGACGAAAAAGGCGAAAGCCCCCTTAGTACTGCAGTACCAATGTTGCCCCGTCAGAGATATCCGTTCCAGATCGTGTAGGTGCTGTACGTCGAAATATGGGAGACCCGTCTCCCTTTACACCTGGCAGCAGGAGAACAACACTGTGAGTACATATCGCAACCACCCGCCGGCACCCCTCGACATTGTCGAGACTGTTCCAAAGCCACCGTTGGCGTTGCCCCCCCCCGCCGCCCTCACATAGTTGGAGAAAATCGCCTCGGAAAGTTATGCTAGGGTGGGTTACATTTTGTGTGGTGTATTCAGGCGGTTCGCGCGGGGAAATGGCCACCATGTTGCCTGTCTTATACTCTTTTTTTGCTCGCTTGACGGCGTGGGAACAGGAAATGTTGTTCGAGAGATCGACATCGGTGTACGATACGTTCGACTGCCTTTCTGCCACGGATGTAGTAGTGGGCAGCATGAGCACCATGTCCGAGGCCGTCGCTGCCTTGTCTTCGAACGTTAAGGTGGGACACTTGCATCTGATCTATAAATCTGACGCGTGTTTTGTAGCACCCAATTTTCATAGAGGCTTCTCGCGCGAGGAGCACGATACTCCGCCCATCAACCACGTCGATGCATACTGTAAGCTACGCTCGATACACCATAAAATGGGCCTGCAAATAGTAATATGTCATACACATCAGATGGGCATGTACTGGGTAGGTCCTGAGGTGGGGAGCCCCGTTAGTGGGAGATGCTTGGGCTATACTAAAGTCAATTGAGTCCCCTACCGTGGTACGGCTCAAATACCACATCCATCTGCAAGTCTTTGTCGAACTCTCTCCATTTCGATATTCAAATCCAAGGACATGTAGCAGGTACCCCCCCACACACACTACGGTGCGTGCTATCGCCTTTGTCGCAAGAACTTTTCAGCGCTTTCGTGGGGAGCTTTTTATATCACACTTAATTCGGTGAACAACGCCATGGCCTATGATAGGTTTGAAACAAAATCGATTGAAAACGAATGCCTGGTACGATGCTACTGCTGTATGTCCGGTAAGCGATGGCAGAGGTGGCACCGAAGTGTCTGTGAAGATCACTTGTGATGAGGAAAGAAGATGGTTTGAAATTGGCGCTTAATTGGCCATTATAGAAGGAATCTTGATCTCAGAGATCAAGAGGAGAAGAGGGAAAAGTGGAGGAGAGGAAAGGAAAGGAAAGGAAAGGAAAGGAATGATCGAGGTGGGCGATGCCATCACCTGATCACGAGACAATGCCCATGCTACGGGCAGGTTTATTCTACAGCAGCCCGTCAAGGTTCCCTGAACCGTTCCTAGCAATGTCCCTGCAACGTTCTATGTAGCGTACTCGTAACGTTCTATGGAACGTTACCTGATACTTATTGTGGTAAGCTATAGCTACCCTGCGTTACGATCAGTATGATAGAGATAAGTAGAATACAGTGCGTCGGCAAGAAAGAACAAACTCAAGTTTTGCCGCATATCGTACTTCTCCGCATCTATCATAATAAGATACTCTGAGTTAGCTCGTGTGAAGTGACAGCACATCACAATAGATATGGATGTCAACGTCCATACGCTGACAAAGTCTTCGCTTGAGAAGCCTATCAACAGCAAGTCACATATACCTTGGCTATACACCCCTACCTAGTTGCAAACCCTGCCATAGAGGACGCTTCTCTGCGTCGGCATCCGGAGTACACCAAAGGGCAGAGAGCCACAAACTACGCCATGGAAAGCAAAAAATTCCCATTAGCCCAAAGCCATCGGAGTTTGCAGATTGTGCCTTCACGATAAATAGTTTCCTCTGGATGCTCTCTCTCAGACAGATCATTTACAGATAAATCATCATCGTCCTAGAGGTCTTTCACCGCAGATAGATTCCTGATCTGTATCTACTTCATGCTACCGGGAGGGGGGGGGGGCATAACATGCATGATCTGGGACGTGTTTCCCGGGTTGGACATGTACTGCAGTGCAGATCCTGCGCAGCATTTTATTACGGCAGGTTCGGGTCTAGATGAGCTACGTCGTATGTGTCCGGCGTGTGGATCATTTGCTGCGTTCTCTTTATGGGTATAGACAAGGGTAACAGTGATACGCTGTTGTTTGGTACCTGTAAGTCGATTGCACGGTAACCGTAAGCATCGCATATCATGGGCACCTCGTTGGTAGAAAATAAACATTATGCCGCTGATTGCGGCGCAAATTTGATCGAGAAGGGCCCCGAAGGCATGCCTTCCTGATGCCAAGTGCGGCAGTCCGTGCTATGACGTTGTGCGACTAGTCGAATACTGCTGCTGTTATGGAGCTGGACAACCCCATCAGACAGCGTGCGAGATGCCTTCATGGCCACGTATTGCAGTGTTTTCAACCTCTTGGTTACAAGGAGGGCCGAAACCGATTTCGTGCGGGTAGATCCCCCTATCCCCCTCACTTCGGCCCCCTTCCCCCCCTCCCTCCCCTCACCCCCTAACAGAGCATGATGTCGTACCAGGTATGCATTAGCGTACCCCCCCCCCCCCCCGTATAAAACATATGCATATTGTATGTAGTTCGTCTGATGCCCAAAAAACAATACTTGAATCAAGTGATCTTTGATGCCCAATTTGATATAGAAACTTAGAGTGGAGCAAATGCTAAAAATAAAAAGGGTTTTTCGCGCCACACGCATCCCAAACGCACGCTTATCCCTTCGCCGGCATATTCGGCGCCTCTTGGCGCCTTCTTACGTCGCAGGTTTGCGAACTGCATGCAATACAACTCGTACTTGCATCGTGATTTTCGTCGTGGCCACGGCGAATCGCAGCTGCTCTATTGCAGCAGCGCGGCTGCTACTTTCGATCTTTGCGGATATTTTTTAATAAAATTATGAAAACGTCAGCTGTGAGGTCGACTGATTAAATAGTTGATACTCAGCTTTGCAAGCTGCGTAATACGTCTCGTCTGTACCCCATTTTTACTGAATTTACTAAACGCTAAATGTATGATAAGCCGTTCGCGCGTATTCTGTACGTATGTATTCCTTGTCAAGGATATATATAGGCCAGTGACTCCCCTGGATGCTACCCGGGTCAACAGGACAAATTACATAATCATTCTGCGCACTGATACTCTTTCACCGACTTTGCAACATGTTGAAATCTTTTCATTTTACAAATAAATATTGATTAAACTGTTGAGTTTTTGTATGGGATGGCTTTAACTGTGAGTAATTTTTCCGGGGGGTGAGCTGCTGTTGTAGTCGCTGCTTCTGCTGTGATGCTTGGATTGTATTCTACCAGGTAGTGTTCATCCTCTCTGAACGTTTCTATCATATGGTACGTGCGTCACGTTCAGTTACCGTGCGCGGCGGAAGGTTCGCTGATTTACAAACAGGCCGGGTCAGCGAAGGTCCCCACGTAGCATATTTATCCTCCTGTGCTCGTGTATTACGTACTATATAGTGTGTACAAAGCAAAGCACCCACGGGGCAGACTCGTTGTATACCCGTTGCTGTTCCTCGAAGTAGTCACAACAGAAAAGTAGTCAATCCGTTCGAAGCTGTCATCCGTATGCAAGTCCGCCTCACAGGCGGTCCTTAGTTGGATGAAGCTCGCCTTTCATGCGACGCGCCAAGCACCTCACGGCGCTTCACGCTTGGTGCGAGCAATGTTCGCCTGGCCGGTATAACCCAACGTGCTCCGACCCGGCATCGTCGGGATGCGAGGGTCTATGGTCATAGGACTGCGGCCATACCCGACATGAGTGCACCTCTTCCGCTCGAAATAAACTGCAACGCAGGTGATTCCTAAATGGGCCAAAATATTCCCGAAAGGCGACAAAATGCAAGACCGAGTCGGTCTGGATGTGGCCAAGATCGTGGCAGAGGGAGGCATCGGATCTGTGGAGCAGGCGGAGATCTATGATGCCCTCTCCACCTGGAGGCACTGCCTCGGAGAAGCTTTGCAATTGAACGCCGAGGGTGACCCCCGCGGCGCCAGCGCGTCTAGCTATTACAAAACGGTTGCTGCTTGGTAAAGCGAAACGCAGCTAGGACTTTCTTTGATAAACGGTTGTGGCGAGTAAGACGAGAGAGAGAGGCAATTACGTCGGATGTTTGAAACATCTTGCTGCTGTGTAGGGCAAAGAATGCCGTGTAAGAGCGAACCGATTCTTCGCTTTACGAAAGGTATTGATGAGGATGCAACGCAACTATTAAAAGGTAGTTTTTTCAAAGCGATTATTGTTGTGTCTGAGGAACTGAGCGCAGGCAGATGCTCCACCACCGTTATGTAAAGGGCCAGGAGAGTGCTGTGTACGATTTAACAAGCAAGGAAACTAAAATTCAAACTGACTAAAGATTGCTGGGGATTTTTTATAGGGCGAAACGCAGCAAGGTTTTTCGAAAGGGTTGCTGTTGTGAAGACGCGAAGTGCGATAAGGGCAGCGTGTTTTTGCTAGATGTTCATGTGCCAGAGCTCATCAACCGAGGAACTCTACCTAGTATCGTAATAACGCGCTGTTGGCTGTATTTCTGCGCCATCGGGTTTCACATTCATTTTTGTTCTCAAATACAGTGTTTGCGTGAGGTATGCGTATAGAGCTCCTCGAACAACAGAGCTGCCTGCAGCCTCCGCCAGATCTAAATTTCTGCAGGTCGAAAGGGCGGATTCTGTTTTTCGTTCGCACGCATCATCTGCTGGGTGCAAAATGACCGCTGAAGCGGACGTTCGCGTCTACGGTATTGTGATCTATCTGAAACTGCCCAGGGGCAGAGGCTGGGGGTGACCCTTAACATCATACCTGGTACACGCGAGATCGGTGTGTTGGGATGTAGTCAATCCGTTTTTGGTCATTGCGGCAGCTGACCCCGTTGACACATGAGATATTGTTACAGCTGCCTCCTCCTGTGTACCGCTATCGGCTCGGTCTCACCTCGATAGCCAGCTGTTGTCGTTCGTTGAGAGAGTCCTTCTGGGGATTTCCTCCTTTCCTCGGTCCTGAATCCTCTCTGGCCACGGGGTGGCCAGACGCCACGCGGGTTGAGTGTTGGTATTATTACTCAGCAGGTGCGACGCGTGGTTAACAGACAGGCACGTGATAGGCGATAATCATGCACGGTGTGTGAACAGGATATGGTTTGACTTGTTTCTTTCGTTCTTTGGTGGGATTGACTAACCCCAGGTAGGGCCAGAGAGCACCCGTATCGACCATTACAGCCGATACGGGGTTTCCATGACCCAGACAATGGCCTCCCCCGCCGGGGACACTCCATTGTATACCTACATCGATATGACAGCGAGCCATCCTACGGCTTTATCGCTGCCTTACACGATGCACCCTCCGTGCGTCACTGGTCAGGTCAGTCAACGTACATCACAGAATACCCTGTCGCCCACCTGGGCGACTCCTGAAGCCCGTAGCGCTGCAACACCCCCCCTGCCCGACGCATAACTATCGTCGGTGCACAGCGGGTATCCCGGCCACTACCCGGTAACAGCGTGGGCAACTCCTCCTCCATATCCCCGACGAACCGGCTGCCGCGTCCTTCCTTATCCATTCGACGATTAACGAGCTTCGGCCACGTACGGACATCCCCGATGCTCGTGACGCGGCTCCTACGCCTTCCGCTTTTCCTTCTGACGGTCGCTGCTGCTGTTTCGGCTTCTGCGGCGGCTGCAGTTGCTGCTGCTGCTGATGACACAGTTGCTGCGCCTGATGCTGTTCCACCTCTTCCTCCTTCTCCTGCTGGGCCGGCTGTTTGCGCTCCCTCCGCGGTGGCGGAGGTGGTGGACCTGATTGCCCCCCCGTCCTGCCGGTTCCCGTTGCCGTGCTCGGTTGCTGCTACTGCGGTTGCGCTCCTGCGTGGCACTCCTGCTACCGCGGTGGTGGCTGCTACGGCGGTCACGACTGCGACTGCGGCTCCGTGCATCTAACTTGAAAATGGTACGATGCTTTAGCATCCTTTGCCGCTTATGTAACGGGGTACACACAAACCTACCCGACCCCTGATCCGGCGTCCTCTCATAGACGCTTGATAGCTCAGACCGGGCTGCTCGACGGAAGTGATTCGCTACCCCCCGGTCCAATGCTCGTGCGCCCGATTCGCGTGAATGCCTTCCCTTTCGCGTTTGCTGGCCGCCTCCTTGATCAAGACCCTGTTAACCCCCAGCGTCTGCTCACCCGAGGAACTCCTCTGAGTTGCCGCGTCGTCCCGCGCTCTTCTGGGGCTCTTTTTCCCCTGCTGTCTCTTGAGTATCCCTCTCAGCCTCCAGAACATCTGCTCCCTCTCCGCCACGAAATTGGACGAATTCGAGCCTCATGTGGTTCGGCCGCTCATGGAAGATCTTGAGTTTGGCTGCCAATACCCCAACACCAGCTATGCAATCGAGGATTTCGTCGAAACTCATCTTTGCAGCTCTGTGTGAAACTTCGCTCGGGAACGTTTGGTGAACCCCTAGTGTGGTCTTTTGAAGATACTGACGTTTGACTCCAAGAAAGTAAGTCGTTTGAAGGTTCAGACGTTCACGCCACCCCCTCAAGTACTGACGTGACTCCGAGTAAGCAGATCGTTTGAGGGCCCTGACATTCACGCCACGTTAGAAGGTACTGACGTGACTCCGAGTAAGTAAGTCGTCGGAAGGCACTGACGTTCACGCCACGTTTGAAGGTACTGACATGACTCCGAGTAAGTAAGTCGTTTGAGGGCACTGACGTTCACGCCACCTTCACTGACGTGCCTCCGAGTAAGTAAGTCGTTTGAAGGCACTGACGTTCACGCCACGTTTGAAGGTACTGACGTGACTCCGAGTAAGTAAGTCGTTTGAAGGTACTGACGTGCACGCCACGTTTGAAGGTACTGACATGGCTCCGAGTAAGTAAGTCGTTTCAAGGCACTGACGTTCACGCCACCTTCACGCCAACCCCCCAAGTACTGACGTGACTCCGCGTAAGTAAGCCGTTTGAAGGTACTGACGTGCACGCCACGTTTGAAGGTACTGACATGACTCCGAGTAAGTAAGTCGTTTGAAGGCACTGACGTTCACGCCACCTTCACGCCACCCCCCCAGCCCGAACAGTGTCCACTTGTGAGACCCTTTCGTTCTAAAACTAATTCATGAGTCTTCAAACGTCATTCATCCACCACCACTTCAAGATCGTACCCCTTGTATAACGGTTTTCGTGAAAGTAGTTGTAGAAAGGTGGTGACAAACACCCCCCCAGCACGGAAACTACCTACTGCTTATTGGCATCCCAATCCCACCTTTCGCTTCGTGTCTCCAACACTGGGCCACTAATCTTGGAGAGTCAAATAGGAAGGTATCCTGCTCGGTTACACCATGCCTACATCATGTTTTCCAGCATTAGCCATGCAATTTAGAATTCCTACAACCGTTCTTCTCCGATCAGGCGGATCGCTCGATGCTTGGAGACGGACGACACAACAGGTGCGTGGTACGCCCAACCACTTCACGATCGCGTTCGCAAATGAGGGGAACCTTTAGTTTGGGCATTGGGCATATGTGGCCTCGCCTAGATAGAACTGCCCTCCCCATGCGGGGACGAAGCACTTGAAAATTAGGGTCAACCCTATGTACATGTACAGGAGTGCAGTACTCAAACGGTGAAGATGCCCAATCGTCATTGGGAACCATGTCAGATACTTGAACAAAGTCAAGCTCGTTTGATTCTCCGTTCACTGCGTCAGCAGCTAAGACGGCGCGTGAGTATGCGCGCTGGGGAGGGGCTTTGTTTTCCTATCGGAAACTACCAGGTTTTCTCTCCTCAGTTTGATTTGCATTGTGTATCTCGTATCCACTGCTTAGGATGCATGTATTTGCTCTGGAAGAGCAGACACCCTTGCTACAGGCAAAGCGCTCCGGATATAGGCCAGCGCTCCGAGGTCCTTTCAGTACGAATGTAAAACAAACGCCTGTTTTCACGGTTTTCAAATATTCGTGCATGATACTATCAAGTAACTGTTCACGCATCCCCCAGTAATCGGGCGCTGTGATCACGGGATTGCAACTATTTATGTGTGTGATCCCCGATTCTGTGACACAAACTGCTTTGTCGACATCCTGGTAGTCGATAATCTAGTGCCGGGTGGTTTGTAACTACCAGTACTAATATGCCCGGTGCCACTAGGTTGATAGGTTTTATTTATTCGTTGGTGTCGCACTGCTATCTCTCTCTGCTCTTGGACGGAATGCGTGCGTCGTGCCTGCCGTATCCAGTGTGATGTGATACCAGCTCGGTATGCTGAATGAAGATAATATACATACTTTACAGCAGTCGGGATGAATAAGGTAATGCGGCCGTATGTGTTCGACTCGTACTCTGCACGTATTGTGTATGTGTTCTTCGCCTTAAACCATTATTTCTACCCGTCGACATCCAGCACAATCAGTGTCCGTGCCCTTTATTTGATCCTAGAGAGAGATTTTTCCTGTGGTCACAAACTACACCACAGTCATCACCATATACGTGGATTTCTCGAAAGTTCCATGTTTGCCAGCCGACAATGCACGTTGTTGTCCAGGGGTTCATCGTTCTAAAGGGTGGTTATGTACGCCGAAACAGCGTAAGGCTCGACATTGTTAGTTTCCGTTATCACTTAACCGAGCAAACGGTCCACGAGAGCATGCGTGTATTAGTACGTACGGCCCCTTTGGCTTGTATCGACACCTGTCGGTTGCATTTGGTTTTGAAGACATTATGTGGTCAATCGCATGCAGACATTTATTAACGAACATGCATGTGTGTGCGATCATGAAAAACGAGCGAACATACGAGCACGAGCAACAGGCAAACGGAGCACGAGCAACGAGTATGCCTGCATGCATTGACCAGACAAGTATCTTCAAAGCCTTACGAAACAACAGGCAGAGCACCATCGGCAGCGTGAATACATAACAGTATACCAGGTATCACACGAATCACCGTCCTACAAGGCAGGCAACACCGAAAACATGTGGATATATGCATATAACGAGTATCCCATAACATAGTATGCAAGATGGAACGTGGGATTATAGAAAGAACACGATCACCTCATATCACAGTTTTGCAAACATTCCCATCGCCTGGGTTGTCCGTTCTTATTTCTTATAATTGACGGACTAATTATGTGCGCGGAAGCTAGAACATAGTATGCAAAATAGAACTTGGGATTATACAAAGAGCACGATCACCTCATATCACAGTATTGCAAACATTCCAATCGCCTGGGTTGTCCGTTCTTCTTTCTTATAATTGACGGACTAATTATGTGCGCGAAAGCTAATGAGTATGGTTGTTTCCTATGGCCACGTACCGGGTCAAAAGACCAGGGAAAGCCAGTGAAATGCCAACGTACCGGGTGAGAAGACCCGAACGGGTGAAACAAGTGGAATTCCAGCGTATCGGGTACTTGGAGGCCATAACAACCCGCTATGACTCTCGTTGTGTGCCCTCAGTTGTTTCAACATAGCTTTCATCTACCCCCGAATAGTAACATGCCGTACACTGCACAGCTGAACGGCTTCCCAACAACATTACTTTGCTCCGGTAGTAGGGGACACTCATCCCGTACGTGTGTAGGGATGTGTGGGGCCAAAGTTAAACGTCTCCACGCTTGTGAAAGCAAGAGGAGCGATGGACCCAAGGATCTAGAGAGCTTTTGCCGTGCGACCTTCAGTCCCATGAACGGCGGTTATATTGATAATGGTATGAATACTGTATATACTGTGGATACATCCTCCACGTATGATATGTGGCCTTCGACTAAAACTCGTAATTTCTACCCAGCTTCATCACCGTAGTATGCCCCGTATGAATCCCAGATACCTGGTACTCGTGTGCATACGGTGTGTGTGGTACATCCTGATATATATGTCGCTTTTCAACGCGTTATCATGACTCGAAAAGATGGGAAGAGAGATGTACGAAATGATCCCTAAGGATTTTGCCATACGGCCTACCAGGTACCTGGTACAGTTTTACGGGAGTGTGTAGTATTATATATAGCCCATAAACGCCCTTTATTGATGTTGTCAAAAGCATACATACTGCGAGCCACCCCCCCCGTATGCTTAACCGTGTATGAAGAGCTCACCCTGTTCGGGGTAGAAAAAATAAAAAAAAGACTGCAGGTACAGAGTAGAGCAGTAGTAGTAGGAGTATGGTTTCCTATCTTTTTTCCACATTACATGTACTATCGTTAATATTCATATTCTTAGTCGTGTACGCACGGTAATGCAACTCGTCGTATAATTTACCCTGGTATACCATCTTCTCATCTTTTTGAGCATCGTGTGAAACTGCGTACCAGGTAGTGTATAGACTACTGATGGTATTGTAGACGGGGATACGGCTTTTCTGTGTAATTTTCAAGTTGAGGCGCCTTTGCTCCAGGCAGCTATTACTCAGTGCTCGGGGCATGGTAGGTTATCGGTTCCTGCGTACAACTTCAAACTTAGAACCATCTACGGAAAGCGTTCCTCCCGCAACGATATTCAAAAGTACTCCCTGTTTCGATACCAGCAGCGAGGTATACTTCAACAAACAGCAGTTACATGTGACATGTGACCACGAAAATACTGCTGTCGCTTAGGTTGGGCTGATTATTAGAGTCGTACGCATACGTATTGCCATGGTAGTCTAAATGAATACAGCCGACCCCCCCCATTTTTTTCCTCGAGGAGTACCGCACAGCAAGAAAAAAAACGGCCGCACCAAAAAACACAGACGAGATGTGCGGGGCCGAAAACAAAAAAAATCGAGAGTGACGCCTGAGGCGGAGAACGGCCGCAAAAAAACGAGAGTTACACCTGAGGCGAAGGCCGGCCGCAAACAATCGTCAAGGCGTGCGCGGGAACAAAAAACAAATCGAGGGTCAGGACGGAGAGATTTGTGGCCTTCTTTTTTTCTGGTGCTGCCTTATCGCGAGTATGCGATGGTGGCTACCTGCCGTGACTACTGTTTCCTGATACGTTATGCATGGTCACTGCTATAAACAGCAGTAGTGCTACCCGAATATATGTACTCTATCGTAGTTTCTACGTGTATCCCTCGCCGCTGGTACCCATCAGACTCCATCATCCCGGACAGAACTCGGGGCTCGATACTTGGCCACCCATCAGATTCCATCCCGGAAAAGCTCGGGCAGAGACACTGATCCCACCCAGGGAAAACTCGGGCCCCGATGTTTGGGCCTCATTCCGCCCAGGAGGACTCTCGGGCCCAGTTATTCGGGCCCTCGTTCCGCCCGGGAGAAAACTCGGGCCCAGGTGCTCGGGGCCGAACAAATTCCCTGGGTACCGATCTCTCGTGTCCCCGCCAGAGCTCATGACCTTGCGCTCCAATCTCCCCCTCTCTCTGTCATCGGCCTGGGTTCATCATGTTACAGCTGCCTCCTCCTGTGTGCCGCTATCGGCTCGGTCTCACCTCGATAGCCAGCTGTTGTCGTTTGTTGAGAGAGTCCTCATGGGGATTTCCTCCGTACCTCGCTCCTAAATCCTCTCTGGCCACGGGGTGGCCAGACGCCACGAGAGTTGAGTGTTGATATTGCTCAGCGAATGCGACGTGGGATTAACTGACATGCACGTTATGGGCAACTGACATGAACGTGGTGGGCAAGACTCATGCACGGTGACGCGTGGTTAACAGACAGGCACGTGATAGGCGATAATCATGCACGGTGTGTGAACAGGATATGGTTTGACTTGTTTCTTTCGTTCTTTGGTGGGATTGACTAACCCCAGGTAGGGCCAGAGAGCATCCGTATCGACCATTACAGCCGATACGGGGTTTCCATGACCCAGACAATGGCCTCCCCCGCCGGGGACACTCCATTGTATACCTACATCGATATGACAGCGAGCCATCCTACGGCTTTATCGCTGCCTTACACGATGCACCCTCCGTGCGTCACTGGTCAGGTCAGTCAACGTACATCACAGAATACCCTGTCGCCCACCTGGGAGACTCCTGAAGCCCGTAGCGCTGCAACAATATTCCACCCTTCCTTACGTGTGCTAAAGAACGTATTCGTGGGGTGGTCCAGGCGTTTGCCGTTACAGTGGGGGTCCCCCAGTAAAGTCGGTGGTGTCCCAGAGCACTATGACCGCATGTTTGTGAGCAGCTGCCTTACTCGTGAATAATAAGGAGGTTACAGCCTTATTGAGGGTGTGGGATTACCTTAGTAAGGTGGTCACCGCCTTGATGAGGGAAATACCTTGTTTTAGTGCGTTGCACCCTACAGAATATTAGCGAATAAGGGGACGCCGGCACGCTCAGGAGGCGTCGTCAAGTCGCAGCCGCGCGTAAGCGTTTCGTCAACATATGCATACTTTACTTGGAATTAAAGTGAAGTATTTGCAATCAAGATCCGTATTTCGTGGTTGAAGAATGGTTGACGCAAACATACGAGAATCCTGAGCATTTTAGCCCGTGTTTGCACTTTTTTGGGTCCAAGCACTTACTACCCATCATGGGAAGGTAGGTTTGCGCCAGGCAGCATGTTCGACGACGACTGCCTGAGAGATATATCATCCGCCTTGACCACAGCAATCTTCTAGTAAAGGCCATTCCTTCATCGGTGATGTAGCCATTGTGCTATGCTTCCTTGCGTGAAATGAAACTTTTTAGCGTTGTTGCGAGGTTTCGGTGCTACTCGCTCGCAACTTCGAATACGCGAAAACACCTCGTGAGTAGTTTCTCGCTGCCTACGACTGCCGTCTGGCGCACCCGACGCCCTCACAGACCCCATCATGAATGTTCCTCATTTTTGCCGGCTGTCGTTTTTAGTGAAGAGTTGTAGCCGTCCGCAAATGAAGTGCAAACGTTCACTTGGGGGTGATTTCTTGTATCATTTTGAGCGCCCCAAATTTCGACCATTGGGGCACCTCTTAGTCGAGGTGTGGGCCTCGGTTGAGAGCATGTGGGGGGTCAATCTCGAGAGATACATACGCTGCTGTGATGAACCTCTGACAAATCTCCGTCTCTCTTCGGTGAGCACGAACCAGCCGAAGTTGGAAACGCAGCGTTTTAAGATAGCCGATACTTGTTTTTATTCCGATAAAACATCTAGAGATTGGAGTGACCGGAAACCCGAGAACCAGGGGGCGCTTGGCTGCCGGCGTCGCTTTAATCTAACAGAGCGTTGCACAAAGGAGTGAAGCCGATGACAACGAACAGGGACGACAATGGGCATCCACATTGGGTAACGAGAGCGCAGATGCATACCATGTACCTGATAATATTGAAGACCTGTCGGGCATATTATTCCACAAGCGGTACACATGTGGTCTCTCAAACGGATTCAGAAAAAGTGTATTTCTGACTGTCCAATGAGGGCCACTCTATGGTCACCTACGTACGGTGAATTTCTTTCGAAACGGCTACGCCCATGCCGCACGCATCCGGTCGAAACCGCATCGGAGGGGATCGGCATGGTCTAAACCACACCACATCGAGTGCCCTGTGTGTGGGGTTATCAGAGTTGGCTTCCAGCATCCTAATCGGGGTGACGGGTCGAGCAGCAGCAATCGCTCCCCCAAAGGCAGCGGGAAAATAGTTCGAAAAAGTATATCTTCAAGTGGAAAATTGGCTAAAAAACATTATTGTTACATTGTGCTGCAAGCGATAAGCGGCATGGCGAGAGCTAAGGCTGTCCTCCGTCCCTGCCTCTTTGCCCCTTCTCTCCGTCCGCCCCTCTCTCCCTCCCTTCTGCCCTGCTTCGCTCCCTCCCTCCGTCACTCCCTCTCGCCCTCCCTCCCCCTATCCTCCTCCTTGCTTCCTCCCTACAGTCAGTATTGTTTTAATAGTACATGGTACCTGTTTGTCAATTCTATTCCTAGTGGAAAATTGGGTAAAATTATGTTGCCGTGCTGCGAGCGATAAGCGGCGCCACGATAGCAAAGGCTGTCCTGTGCTCTGCCCCTTCTCTCCGTCCGTCCCTCGCTCCTCCTTTCCCTCCGTTCCTCCCTAGCTCCCTGCCCCGCTCCCTCACTCCCTCCCTCCGTCACTTGCTCCCTCCCTGTCTGGCCCGTCCTCCTTGCTATCATGTACCTCCCTCGCCACAGTAGTTTAACAACACCGTTTTCAAAATTCGTGGATTATTTCGGTATGAACACCATTCATTTTGAAATTTTCAGATATCCTTTCGGCCTTTATTCCGTAGATTTTTCTGTACAACTTCACCCTTTAAGGGCTGCAGTCAGTCGCGTTTTGGGAACAAAGTATTTGGACTTTGAATGGTTTGTACTAAAAATGGGACTGCAGTCGTAAACGCAGTCGTAAACGTGTGGTTCCATTGACTGCGGGGCCCCAGGTAATGAGTGCGCTGAAAATCTCTAGACACAAAGGTATTCTTCCACTCCAGAGTTACTGGAGCCTGTCCTGCGACCACCGACTGCATTGCATTGTGGCGATGAGTGAATTGAATGTGAGATCATCAACAGCAGCACCTACGGGCACAAAGCTGAACTGAGCTGTAACAGCAGTCATAGCAGTAATACTCGAACACTGCTAATAATGACAAATGTTTAATCGAACAACGCCAATAGGACATGTATGTATGTCCTCAGTGTGCTATTCGAGTAAACTGCAAAAAAAGGCGGGGATGCCGCCGTGCTCCTCTCGAAGTGTTAGTCAAGAGCTCTGCCGTAGACGAAAGCCCTACTACTGCTGTGCTTTGGCATGCTCCAGGCCAGCCCTCTTTCCCAAAAGACGGAGAAAATTGGATGCTATTGATTCATCCTGATTCGTCCAAAATATTCTGTTTTTCATGTCTAGAAATCGCTTCCCCTCCCAAACGTATTTTTGTTTTGGTCTATTCTGCAGCTAGCTTCAGATTTTGTCTTCCTCGCATATGGACTTGTATACCGGGCATGAGGCAAAAAAAAAACGTACTCGTCGTACGCGCGATCGAAGTGTCGCACACAGCTTGCAAAGATGAGCTAGAAAATATTGAAAAAAAATAGCATTAACTCGTGCCCAAAATACAATGCAGTCCGTGGTCGTAGGACTGGCTCCAGCAACTCTGGAATGGAAAAATACCACGGGAAGAAACACAAATAAAACAAAGAATAATGCAACATATATAGTCATGATGGCTAAACCACATCGGACACCTCAGACAACAAATAGAACATACACTTTTAACACGATTGTTTTTAGGTTATTTGCACATGGCGAAAGTTTCATCTGGCGAACGTTTTCAACCATTCAGCATTACTATCAGATAGTATGAAAACAACTCGACGTCGAAAATTCGAAATCAAAATCTGAAGCACGAAAAAGGAAGAGAGATAAAGAACAAAAAATAAGCAAGAATCAGGAAAATGAACACACAAGAGAATACCCAGATTTACGGTGTTCCAACTCCCCAAACAAACCCGATCAACTACAACAAACGGATACGAGTACACACCCTTGTGGAAAAAGCACGCCGACCCCGTTCCTTGGCCGTGCACTAACAATGTTATTATTGCAGCAGAGTTGACATAATAAATGTTTCAACGTGATTAAAAACCACTGATTCTGGTGCCGTACTGAGACTACTCTCAGCACCGCCTACTGTCTACACCTTGCTGCTGTAGGTGAGGTGCAACAATCCAGAACAGTGCAGCACTACTGTTCTGTATCAAGATCAGGACCACCACACCGGAACTACGAGCCACAACTCTGCGCTACCCCCCCGTCCCCTCCTTGGGTCTAGAAAAATGTATACATGTCCGCCTGCCGCACTGGCTTGGACGTATGCGCTTCGATGCACACCATCCTGGCCTTTTGTAGGTAGAAGGCGGCGTTGTCATTGCCGCCCTCCTCCGTTGCCTTCTCCAGACTCTATCTCGTCGTCAGCAGGGTCCAACCTCCCCGCACCAGGGCCTTCCAACTGCTCCGTCATCTCGTCCATCGCATCTAACCGCGTAGCTGCGACGACGTCTTCCTGGTCCTCCACTGTCGCCCAAACCTGAGCCGCTTCGATGGCGGCCTCATCGTCGCACTCTCTCGGGATGATGTTCAAGTCCGCCAACAAACAGACCAACTCCGTGTCAGTGACGGGCGACCCCTGTTCATCTGCCTGGCGCACACATGAGCTCACGTTGTTGAGCGTTTTTCCAGCCCCTCCACAGCAGGGTCCTTGGAACGGTCTGGCACGCCTTTACCGTGGGCTGCCGTTCGCGTAGCCTGCGGCAGTGTTTTGGCTTTGACCCAGGACCTGGGTGGTAGAGGGGTCGCCTCTCCTCCTGGACACGGAAAACCGTGCGCAACCCACGCTTGAAACTGTCTGCCATCGTGTTGTGAGTAACTCCCTGATCAAGCAGTTGCAGGACCTCAAGCTTTCGGTCCAGAGTAAGCCGCGCGCGAGACGCGTTATTCTCCCATTTTTCCTGAAGAACCAGATTTCGCACTCTTCCACGGTCCCGCCCCACGGCTCTCCTTGTCTGTACTTGTGCGCTTGCCCGCGGGGGCTTTCACGGCATCCATCGTGAAGGTCTTGGCAGCAGCGCACGAGTGACAGATGCAGTGCATTGTGTTGTCAACATCTGGTTCCTCCACCTCGCCACAAAGGCCGTGAAGCCGGCCACCACACCCTCCATGACAAGCATCGCCGCCAGGCGGCTCTTGTGAGAGGCTTGGAATAGTGCGCAGTTCACCGGGGGCACAGGGCATCGTACGCCTCTACTGCTCGAGCGGTAGGGGTGTGTCCTCGTGGGGTGGCATGTACTGGTGTGTCCTACTGGGGCGATACGCCCTGTCTATGGACTATTACAGTCAAAAACGTTACTGTCCTAGCCCATAGCACCCTGCTGTGCGAGAGCTGGTGGAGAGCGTCTGTACAGATGTGGTGGCCCAGATTGCCCTCAGTTAGGCGGTAGACTGCCGTATTGAGTGACCATCCCGCGGTAAGGCGGTGACTGCGTTTCGTCGGGTTCCAGTCGTGCCAAGCGATTATGGCCACCTTATATCGGGATACCACCTTACTCAGACCGCCTTGTTGAGGGGGCCCCACTGTACTGCTGAGGGCCATCCCACAGTAGGGGTGCACCTGACGTTCCTGAGTCCCTCATATTAGGAGCTCAATATTCCATGCGATACAATACTTGGAATAAAATTGTTCTTGCTACCCGACCGGCACTTGTATGCGCTAGTCCTAACACGAATCTACGCGTAAAATTTTCATCCTAACTAGTAGTTCCTCACTTAACGAACTCAATTGGTCAGAAACCTTTGGCCCAATAAGTGCAACCCCTACCGTGGTACAAATCTTGAGCTGATCACGTTCGTACGCTCCAAGCACCCTACCGTCTCTACACCCTTCCATCCTCGTTCCAATCCGCGCGTTTTCGTCTACTAATACGAACATTCCCTTGTTGGATTAAGTTTAACCATATTCCCCAACTTCTTATAAATGATCGTTTATCTTTTTGTCGAGGTTGGCTTCCGTTGAAGCATGAACAGCCACTAGGTTGACTGTCACTCTTTCACCAGTCAACTCAGAGCGCATAAACATGAGGAGTCCGTCAATCGATTGATGGGTACACACAGACTACGGCCCATCGTTCCCTTGGCTGCCGAACAAACTCCATACAGGCATTGCCTACCTTCCGTTTATTTTTACCCACGAACAGAAAACCCAGTATCCTGCAGCAAAGAAAGCCTGTTTTCTCAGGTCTCCTTGTTTCCTGCGGGCCGATAAAGTCACGGCCCAGGTGCCGGTCCTTCGCCGGCACACACTCGGCATGCCCATAGTGTCCTATTATGTCTTCGCTCGAGCCTCACGTGCTGCAAACTTTGTTCGCCGACGCGCGGTGTGACCCCTCCGTATCTTCGGTGTGTCTCTCTGTAGTTCCCCTTCTGTCACGATGTACAGTAGGATTTCTGTTTTCTAGCCCGGTGCGGGCCGATGTTTCCAATGGCTGGGTTCGACCGTCCCAGTTCATCCCAACCCCGACACCCTAACCCTCTTTGTCAGCGTATTTTCTCACCCACGCGATGCTCAGCCCCTTCTCTCCTCAAGTTGTACGCGCTACGCTCTCCGCTGTGACGATGCTCCTCCTCTGCTGTTCGAATGGCCTCCATGGCATCGGGTTGAAAATGAAACACATCGCCCCCACCCACGCAGTCAGTACCTCACCTTCAAACCCGTGCAGGGTTCCTCTCTGCCGAGGCTGGGGTTCGTGCGACCACCCGTCCTACAGTAGATCCCGATGGACTTCGGCTCACCCCCGAGGTCGAGGTAAGCGAGATGTGTCCCCCAGAATAACCGAATGAAGATTATCATGTTAAACCTGGAGTGGGCAAACAACTTGCCTCGAGCACTGCCGCCGGGCCATCCCCGGCGGGTGTGCGTCATGGGCAGCCCGGGTGCTCGTCCGAGAACTCGTGACACACAGCACCCAAGGAGGTAGGGTTTGAGTCATGCCGAGCGTCTCCGTGAGGGCTGTCGATTTCCGCTGCGTGCGGTATGGGCGTCAACCGGTCGAAGCCGTTCGGAAAAAAAATAGGAGTGGTCTTCTCGTGGACACTGAAAGGGGGTGGGGACGGACGGACGAACGGACAACGTTGTATTTTCCATAGCAGATCTCCTAGGCCATAGGGGGAGGGGGGGTGTTGGTAACCACGGTACATCCAAATGATACCATAAATAGTAGCGCAGCATCAGTTGTAGTTTCAGCCCAGCAGTTCTGAGGTGTTCTTGCATACTCGAGCTGGACGTTTTGTGCTCGTTCTGAAGTAACAACTGAGGAGACAAGAGCGGAGGAGGGCACATAAGGAAGGGATAGACGAGCATTACAGTGCCGAAGGATACGAAAGGTATACTACGTCTTGTACATACAAGACCGCTGGCGTCTGAGACGCCCCCCTCGCACGGGTGAAGCATGGCCGAACGCCTGCGCGCTTGCTATCGACGGGCGCGCTTGCCGTCGACGCTGCTAACCGCAGGAAGAGGGACACGCAAGCTGTAATATATATATACCCGAATATATGACGTACAGACTCGAACTGGACGTTTTGTGCTCGTTGCGAAACAACACAGTGAGTGGAGAAGGGAAGGGCGGAGGGGGGCACGGAAGGAAGGGATGGGCGAGCATTGCAGTGCCAAAGGATGCGCAAGGTATACTACGCCTTGTATATACACTATCGCTGGCGTGTGAGGCGGTGCCCTATTGCAGCGAGTTTCTTATTCCCCTGGACAATGGAGCACTTTTTTATATGAAGGGGGATGAAAAAAATGGCTTTGGTGTTGCAACTCCCGAAAATATATGTTTGAAATTTTCTGGGTTTCATGTTCGGATTGTGTTTTCCTGGGTGGCTGAGTACCTTATGGGATGCTTGCTTATTCAATAACAGGGGGGGGGGGGGGCGTAGCTTCGATAGAGAGTGAACAGAGGGGGGTCAGGCAGGCAGACAGACAGACAGACAGACAGACAGACAGACAGACAGACAGACAGACAGACAGACAGACAGACAGACAGACAGACAGACAGACAGACAGACAGACAGACAGACAGACAGACGAACAGACAAACAAACAAACAAACAAACAAACAAATAGGTTTTGAGTTTCGCTAACAGATATCCCAGATAGATCTGAGAACTAGGGGCCGCGATGGGACCTAGATGATCTACAGTACAGTAGATCGTGATATGTCCGACGTGTGAAAGCTTTGGTCGAGAGGAGCAATGACCGTAGCAGAGCTCAAACAATGTGGGGGCGGGAGAACGGGGATAGGAACCGGTAGCAGGGGTGTATGCTCCCACGGACGCGGGAGAGCGTGGACAGGAATCGGGAACAGGGGTGTATGCTTCTACCGGCGACAGGCGCCGCGCCGGCTGTTGTGCCCACCCGCATCCTTGAGCCAGCTAGCGCTCTCACTGCTTCAAAACAAAAAAAAACTATGATGGGTTACTTGTTTTTTCTAGTTTAAAACGTGTAAGAGTTTTAACTGGCCGTGGGTGGGGCGCCGGAACACAATAAACGTGCAACAGCGGCCCTACATACCGAACATACCGTACGTAGGGTGGAGGCAAAGATGTGTACGCGTCGCCCTGTTGTTCTCCAGAGTACGGTGTTTGATGCCTTGCCTATTTGTGAACGTTAGACGCGTATATGGGGGTCACCACGGAAACGTAAGGAACGTTTCCAAAAATTCAGGACAATATAGTTTTGCTTTCGGTATGCGCGTCCTCCGTAAACTGGCGAAGGGAAGGAGGTACCATATTACCCTATGGTGTTGGCAGACGGACGGCGTTTTTATCGCCTCAATGCTGCCTACCGCCGTGCTATATTGTTTTTTTGGAACTCCGAGACATAAATCGGTACCCCGGACAGGAAACGAGTTGCCGGCGAGGGGTTTGTACCTGCGACTGCCGGAATATTCCACGGTGTGCCGTTTTACGGCGTTTTCAACTTAGTCAGGCATTAGATGTTGTTGCAGTATTGGATACAATATAGTCAGACACACAGACAGACAGACAGACAGACAAACAGACAGACACAACATAGAGGCCCTAGGTGGACACACGCAGCAGGGAATACCTGGTGTATACTCCAGCCTGTATTCCATAGGAACGGCATCGGTTGTTGGGGTGTACAGGACGCGTCGATTAATCCTCAGTTGGTTAAACAAACACCGCCGCAAACAACACACCAAGAGGGTCTCATCCCATTCTACTCTCCACCAGTAGGAATATTTCGTACCTGGTACGAGGTTAACAAGCATCTCTGGTTCGAGCCCGAGTCGAGGAGGAAAATCCCTTCTGGGCTCAAAACTATAAAAAGTGTTGCACTCCGAACAGCGAAAATAACGGCAGCGGAGCAGCACCCCGCTACCAACCAGTCAGGTCCATCGATGTATCACATACAGCTGCCTCCGGAGGCTTTCCGTCGTACAACTCTGTTGACATTTCAGAAAAATACAAAATACAGGCACGCTGCAAGCTCGAAAAATGGGCGAAAGAGGACGCAGCGTGTGATGCGATGCTCCGAGCCCGTGTGCTACGGAAATGTAATACCTCGCGAAGGGCATAGATAGGTCGGAGACTCCCATGGGCCATTTTCCGACGCCGGTCAAAACGGTGCCGATAAAAAACACAGCATACAGGCAGCAGGTCTGACAAGCGAACACGGCCGGCAGCAACGCTCGTGGCGCCACAGAGGCACAAACAAAACAGAGTTCGTGCCTGGTGCATGTACATCCCGCTACCAGAAAAAAGTCCCCTCAGCGTGCCCCAATTAGGCCAGACGCCCGACCCCCCGAGCCGCCCATCCCGTACTACTACTAATAGAAAGCGCACTCCAATCGCACCATGGTCGGGGGAAACACAGCAAACTAACAGAGTACAGCGCTGCTGCTGCTGGTATGAACCCCCTCCCGCCCCCCCCCCGCTCCGAGTGTCGCTATTAGACGTAGAAACGGTGCTCCGTCTCGAAAGGGATGCGTGATCAGTGGTTCAAGGACTACCGCAGGCAGCAAATGAGTACGCCGCCGCCCCCCGCCCCCCCCCCACACACACATAGAATGTCTGCATCATGGGAGCAGCCATTCCGCACCGGGCAGAGCCTTGACCACTCGCTTTGCCCTGCTGTTGACCGCCCTCAACGCCTGAATGTGCGGCTCGTCCTCCTCGAGAGGGATAATCGAAGCAGGACGCCCGACCCCCAACCGCTTCACCACTTGGTTGGCCGCTTCCACCCCCGTAACGAAGGCTTTCTCTAAAAAGAGGGGACGCAGCAGGCCGGGTGGGGGTGGGGGGGGGGGGGGGGGGGGGGCATTGGTTGCTTGCCTTAGTATAGTAGTTTGACCAATGATCACCCATCCTTTTCGAGGCGGAGCACAGGGGGGAGGAGGCTGGGGACGGAGAAGCGGGAGGCGCCGGGGAGGCGGGGCGTTCTCAAACTGCGTGTAACTGTTTGTAGGTGCAACCCTTTCAATGCTGAAAACCAAACAAATGTTCAGAAACTCTTGGCAACGACAAGGTCAGCCCATACTGGTACGTGCCTGGGTAAGGTGCGGCCTTGTGGTCAAATAAATGCGTTTTTTTGCGTGTAGTGTGCATCGCCCCTTCACTAGTTTAGAACCGCAGCAGTCCCGTTTTGGGGACAACCTACTTAGAATTTGACTGGTCTGTCCCCAAAACGGGACTATGGTTCAAAAAGGGTGGACTTGGGGAGGGGTAAAGGTGCCATGTATACAGCGATACTGCCTTTTTCTTTGCGGAGGATTCAGGGTGTCGTAGCCCGTAACCTTGGTGGGACGGGTGGGAGAGGGGGGGGGCTGGAAGGGCTCGTCATAGTTAAGTTTTGTATGCCGTTGACTGCTGACGCTGCGTCCACGGAGCCATGTCCACCAAGTGCGCAAAGCCATATTTCTCCACCAACAAATTTGCCACTCTTCGTAGGGGCTGTGAGATGGCTTAGTACTCGTGGCTTGGCGGCTAGGTTCTTAGTTCGGTGAAGAAGAGAGCGAACTACAGAAAACCTATGTTTACCCATTGTATCAGTGAAAACCTCAAGTCGAGCCACAAACGCACCAATAGTAATCAGACAAGAAGACGCAGCCCTCTGCGCACGCAACCTAACTGCAACACCTAGCCGGCTAATAACCAAGTCAGCGGCTTGGTGGTCAGCCAACTCGCAGCCCTGTACCAGGTGTGCAAAGAGGCCTTGCGTTGGTCGAGCTACAACCGCCGCGTGCCTACGGTCCAGGTGATTCGCTCGCGTCTCTCCGCTCAGTCAACAGAACATATCGTACTGAAAAGCAGAACTGATGCGACACAACATCAAAACAATGCAGCTTTTTTTCAGTCCTTGCGCTGCGCGCTCTGCGGCAACCCTCGTAGCTGTACGCGCTAACACTCTCACACCTTGAACGGATCATGATCAAGATCATCGATTCCCATAAGATGAGCTAGATCTTTCAAGGCAGATAGATCACCTATTCCCGACCTTGTATGGTCTAGCTCATGTTGCCGTGTAGGACCGGTACAATCTGCGTGGTCTAGCACACGTTTGTTGGGTCTGTACAATGCAGATCTTGCACGACCTTCTCACGATGGCAGGTGAGGAACTAGATCATCTATCTGTAAATGATGTGCTGAAGATAGATAGATCAGCTAGATAGATAGATAGATCAGCTACATAGATAGATATATCAGCTACATAGATAGATAGATCATGGTCATGATCTGTCTGTCAGAGGGGTGGACACTTTAGGGGCAATGAAGGGATGCTATGACAAAACACGAAGATCACAGTATTCGCCATTGCTTGGTTGGCAGATGATACCTGGTAGGTGTACAACAACGAGAGCCGTACGACGCAGGCGCACCATGCACTGCTTGGACTGCTGCCGCGCCAACACTCTTGACGTGCGGCGGCTAGTGACTAAAATTATCTGGGGGTATTTACAGGTCAGGTCAAAACCTCGCGGAATAGGTCTGGTCAGGTTAAGTAAGGGTGGCCCGACCCGATTCGTCGGAGTTTAAACCCCTGCTTCCCCACCCGACCCGACCCGACCCGAACCGAACCGACCCGACCCGTGATAATTCGAAACGTTCCTGGTTCAACCCGTGGGTTGGGTGATGACCCGTGAAGAGCCCTCAAAAGTAACATTGATCCGGTCGCTGTCCCTAAGGTTACGGGGAGACCATTGGCATGGTGAAAAAAATCGGCAAGACGCTTGAAAGGCGCACATGGACAAGAGACATGAAACATGGACAAGAGACATGAAAACGTCTAAACTATTAATAGTACTGCTGTATACCCTGGTACCTCTTCTTTCTTTGGCCATCCTTCCGGTTGCCAAGAGCGCCAACAAGAACAACGTGAACGAAAGCGCCAAAAACGAAGACAAGAACGATAACGATGACGAAAACAGAATTAAACGTCAACAACAAAAAACAAAAACAAAAACAAAACAAAAACAAAAACAAAACGAGACCAGAAACGTCGACGAAAAAAAGGGAAAAACGAACACGCCAGCGAAAACAAAAACGAAAACGAACAAGGACACGAAAACGAACACGAAAACGAAAACGAAAGCGAAAACAAAAACGAAAACGAAAACGAAAACGAAAACAGACGCGAAAAAACGAAATCAAACACGAAAAAGAGAACGAAGGCAGAGATCCTCGCCTTGTGAGAAGCTGCCGTGGTCGCTGATAACCCAGTCCCCGCTCATGAACATGTTGGGTATGGGGGTTTCACAAGTCGGCATGCTGCCGTACGATCCCGGGGAGAAGTGGGTCACCCCCTGTGCGATTCTCACCACGCTGTAGTCCACTACCTGAGAAGAATTTGACCGGCCAGCGAAGAAGACGTGACATGTTAAGACACCTGGTACGTGATAGCGGCAGTACCATGGTTTACTACTTGCCCCGAGCACACCAACTCCTCGATGCATCTTCATTCCGAGAAAATTCCCCGGCGGTCGGGACCCTAGGGTTAGGGGTTATATACCGAGGAGGCAGTATTTCGCTTGGCCCAGCTTCGACAAAAATGGTTGCTATGCATACTCATTCCGAGGAATTTCCGGGAATTTTTCCTGGCTGTCGGGGTTAGGCTTGGGGTTAGGGGCTGGGGCTTAACCCATCTACTGTAGGCCTTAAGGACTGCACTACTGGACTCCCGATGTAGGGGGGGGGGCGAGTGGAACGCGAACTTGTGCAAGTTCGGCCGAAACCCGAATTTGCGCAATAATCTCTATTGGGGATGGACAACGAAGTCGCCGCGTGGGCGTGTAATGTCCCTCCGGGCACTATGCAACACCCTGTCCTTCGTTGAGAGTCAGATTAAGCTTGTGTCTACGTCACTGTGCAGTGCACTAGTAAAACGGTTGGAGACAGGCTTGCTCCAACGATGTTGTCCGAGCTAAGCCAAAGGGTCGAGGTATGTACGGCCCTCGGTCGAGAGGAGCAGCAAGTTTGCTCAACTGCTGTGGATCTAAGAGGGGGCACGCTTTGTGAACCTTTTCCACCTGCCGGACAGATCATCTAGATCATCTATAGATAGATAATCTATAGATAGATCATCTTGCTCCTAATCTGCCGTTAAGAGATGCTGTACAGGATCTGTACAGTACAGATCCAACCCAGGACACATGTCCTAGATCATGCAGAATATACGGCTTCCACCCAGCAACATGAGCTAGACCTTACAGATCGGGACAACATCTGCAATCAAAGATCTAGATCATGATCGGTAGATGATCTGTAGACGATCTATCTGATCTAGCTAATGTGTAAGACATTTAATTTGTCTCACCAAGGCGCCTGCGCAATACGTGAGCGGACACACTAGCGGGTACACCAGGAGGAACGCCAAGCTCGCCCGACCGCTGGGGGCCTCAGAACGGGGAGACTGCCCTACACTTCGATAGGCAGCACTGAGGCGGTTTCAAAGTCTACCAATTTCAAAACCGTCCTTGGTGAACAGGGGAACGTCCTTAAGGTCATACCGAGATACTTTATGATCGGAAAGTTCGCGAAGTACATAAAGTTGGAGGGTTCTAGATAACCAAGCGATTTTGCACATGGAGTAACAAGACGTTCTCTCAATATTCTCTCACGCTTCTTAAATTAAAAAAAAAATTGCAAGGTCCGTTCGTGAGCGAGTTCCGGCTTGCTCCCTGAGTCATTGCGACTATTAACAGTAATATTATCGAAAAAAACAAATTTCTAGTCTTGCCATTTTCAGCAGACACAGCAGCAACAGCAACAGCAGCAGCAACCGCAAACGTAAAAACAACAGTAGCAGCGGCAAATACCTTCGCTCTCCCCACCGCTGGCACACACACTGCGATGTCGCGTTGAACCTGTCGCGAACAGCAACGGCGAGAGGGAGAAGGAGAGAGGGGGGGAGGGAAGGGGAGGGAGCGCAAGAGCGAGAGGGAGGCGGAGAAGAAAAGGAAGAGGGAGAGGGATGGGGAGAGGGAGAGGGAGAGGGGAAGGAAGAGAGGGAGAGGGAGAGGGAGAGGGATGGGGAGAGAGGGAGAGGGAGAGGGAGAGGGAGAGGGGAAGGAAGAGAGGGAGAGGGAGGGGGAGAGGGAGAGGAAGAGGAAGAGGAAGAGGGAGAGGGAGAGGGAGAGGGAGAGGGAGAGGGAGAGGGAGAGGGAGAGGGAGAGGGAGAGGGAGAGGGAGAGGGAGAGGGAGAGGGAGAGGGAGAGGGAGAGGGAGAGGGAGAGGGAGAGGGAGAGGGAGAGGGAGAGAGAGAGGGAGAGAGAGAGGGAGAGGGAGAGGGAGAGGGAGAGGGAGAGAGAGAGGGAAAGGGAGAGGGAGAGGGAGAGGGAGAGGGAGAGGGAGAGGGAGAGGGAGAGGGAGAGAGAGAGGGAGAGGGAGAGGGAGAGGGAGAGAGAGAGGGAGAGAGAGAGGGAGAGGGAGAGGGAGAGGGAGAGGGAAAGGGGGAGAGGGAGGGAAAGGGAGGGAAAGGGAGGGAAAGGGAGAGGGAGAGGGAGAGAGGGAGGGAAAGGGAGAGGGAGAGGGAGAGGGGAAGGGAGAGAGGGAGAGGGGAGGGGATGAGGAGAGGAATGGAAGAAGAGAGGGCAGCGTTAGCGGGGTGTAACGTATATCCTGACCTAATACACCAACTGGCGACAGTGCAGGCCGTGACGGACGACCGCCTAAACCTAACATACCTCTTCAAGTGTGGGAGCTCCTGCAGGCGTGACTGACAACACTGTAGACGATAGCTTAGAGCTGAGGCCGGTCGCGGACGACCGCCTAGACTCACGATAGGAGCAAAACAACTAAAACGCTACGTAGAAACTCGCGCTGGAGGAAACTTGTAGTAGCAGTAAGGCATGCCTTACTGCCGTCTACTGCCTGCGCTGATGCAAGGCACGAACAAAAAATCGAATACTTTCGGCCGGACGGCGCGGATTTCCGGCGTCACCTTCTCCGTAGGATCTCCTGCTTCGCCCAGCTCAAAGTTAAGGCATGCCCTACTTTAACTCAATATATAAGGCGTACCCTAACTCATTACATGTCCTAGCTCGAAAGTAGGGCGTGCCCTATATTGCAGGCGGTGGTAAACAAATAGCAACTTGCTTCGCTCATACCATGGTATGTAATAGTATATCATTACGGGTGGGCTAACGTTGTAATCAGAACCCACGATGGACCCAAAACCCAGGTACCCGCCAATGTTCACACCCCAAATTTGGTAACGATTACTACTGTAAGTTTTGGCGTCGGAGGTGCTAAATGGGTGACTTGACGCAGCCCGACAACTGCCCTCTCCCGGCAATTCGTATCCTGACTCGACTTCATATACTAGTTGTAATGCAGGAGCTCAAAAGAGGCGTGACTGGCAACGCCCGAAACTGTCGCCTCCTGGCATCTTTGAGTCTGACTGGACTTAGAATTACTAGTTTTACGGCGGGAGTTCGTTCAAAAAGGCGTGATTTGGGGGCGCCCGAAACCTCCGTCTCCCAACCAGGTTTGTCCCCCTGGCTGACTGACTCACTGACTGACCTTGGCTACTAGGTCTTCGTCCGACTGCGGTAGCAACTGGTCGGCGTGGTAGAAGTCGGCCTCCAGCACCGTCCCAGGGCTCTGGCTGAGAGAATCATGCATCGTGCTGAGGTCGAAGAAAGTCCACCCGGTCGTCTTGTCAAACCCAAAGCAGGCGTTGCTGAAAAACAAAAACGGCAGTTTTTGTCAGCACCATTAATTTCCAAGGGTAGACACACGAATCGGGGGTTTCAGGCGAGAGGCGGTGTCGTGAGAAGGGGCTGCACTGATGTCAGGCATGCCCGTAGTCGAACGACCTTAGACCCTCGCATCCCTGCGTACAATGCCGGGACGGCGCATGTCGAGGGTGAGAACGGCGTCGTACCGCACACCGCTTGCGAAGCCTTATGTGCGCGCTGCTGCGCCATTGCACGTGACAGGGCAGCCGACGCTTGTGCACGTCAGTTCTTTTTTCCGGACAGGAATGGTTGTCTACTGAGAGACGTTTCTACGATAGAATGTCACCCTAAATTTTCTGAGGCTCCTTGTCCTCTCAGGGAGCTCCATACCTCACCCGAAAACTAACTTCAGCGAAAAAAATAATTGCCCGCCGATGATTAATCCCATAGCCCAAGAATACAAAACGTCATTTTTCGAAACACGATTGGCATCAGACGAGTTTGGGTTAAGGAACCCCGTCATTCAGAAGACGTTTTAGCGGAAATGTGCTCCCTTTATCGTAGAAGGCTTTTCTTCTGACATGTAACGTTGTCTTCAGACGTGAAACGCCCTCATCAGACAAGAAACGTTAGCCACGGACTACAGACAAGAAACGTTAACTACAGGCTACAGACACAAAACGTTATCATTATATGAGAGTTGTAACCTTCAGACAAGAAACGTTGCCTTCAGGGTGCGAGACGTTGTCTTTAGGCAAGAGACGTTGTCCTGAGACACGAAACGCTGTGCTCGGACATGAAACATAATCCTCTGGCAAGAAACGTTTTAGTCTTCCAAGAAGGCTCACGTTTGGCGGCGCTCGCTACGTTACCATGCTCAGACCATCGACACTCGGAACCGGAATAGCTCATTTGTTGGACGGGTTATCACTAGTTCGGCGGATTTAAGGTGCTGCACACTTCCATGCTTTTCTAAAACTTGAAAATCAACTGCTGCGAAACTGAATCCAACAACAACACTATTAATAGAACTACTTTGCGCGGGTTTTGGCTGGCCGAAAACGTAGGGGAGGGGGGGGGGGGTGCATCCGTTGACTCGCACTACTGGAACAGCAGCAGCGGTAGAACCTGCGCTGTGCCAGCACCGGATGGGCAAGCAACACTGGCAGAGGAAATCATAAACACTTACAACGTCGGCCGGTGGCATACTTCGCCGCCAAACTAATAGCTACTGGGCAGTAGCCGTCAACGTTAATAGTAGTATATTAGTAGGCCAAGCCGCAGCCCTAGAACACGAAAATAAAGAAAAAAACACTTTTCATAAGTGTTTGTAGCAGTTATGAGCCCGAAGATAATGAGAGCGGCGGCGGCACCTTGCCCAGACGCCCGCCATGTATTTTCCCGCAGGTGACGCCGACGCCACGCTAGGTCATTACTTGCATACAGCATGGGGGCGTCAACACGAAACACCTGCTATTAATATTAATACGGAAAAACGTTGTAACCTTATCGTTTCAGCATCCTTGAACGGCCTCAAGCAGGGCCCAATAATATATAGACTTTGTTGTAGCTATCACTGCTGATCATGACGTCTCAGTCCAATTTCCTTGCGAGTAGCGTCTCCGTATTATTGTTGGTTCTTTCTTATCTCAGGGGCTGTATTGTACCAGTGTGCACACTAGTATGTCCGATCGGCGCTACACAGTCGCAAAACTCAAACGTCACCCCAACACACAAAAAAACGCCTTCCATGACGTTAGATTTTGGCGCAATAAGCTCGCAACTACGTCGTTCGCTTTTAGTGGACAGTTCGTGGTGTCTACTATAGGTTTTAAAGTACTTGTGCGAATTTTGAGGTGAACTCACGGGCAAAAAAAGGGCCATTGGGTGCAATTTATGCGTTCTTCGCAAAACTCGCGGAACGTGTGAAAAAATATGATGTTCGGGTCAAGGATATGCTCAACTACCTCTCACCTTTGGTAAGGCACCCTCACTCTCCTGTCCAGGTACAGCCTCACCGCCAAAGCGTCTACAGACCTGAGCTTGAGAAAACGCCGCCGAGCATGCAAAAATAATCACAAACCATGCCGCGTCAGGGGCAAGAGGGAGGGGGGGGGGGGGGGGGCTCACTCATTGGTTGCTTGCCTTAGTCGGGTGTGTGGGGGGGGTGTACTGATTATCATGCATTGACATAGCCATGAGGCTATAGATCCTCGCACCCCTACAGTGCCGGGACGGAGCACGCCGGGTTTTCACCGACCAGGCAGGCATTGCTGGCACAAAGCGCGAAGCGCCAGAAGCGCCGTGAGGTGTTCGGCGAATCGCATGAAGGGTGAGCTGCATCCTATAAAGAACCACTTGTGAGGCGGGTTCCGGCACCTTTGTCTATGCGTTGTTGAATGTACATACGACGGTAGGGTAGTACTATATAGGCCCAAATTGGGACCTGCGGGCTCCATTATTTCATAACTTGATTTTATTTTATCCCCTTGAGGTAGTCTTCCACTCCAGAATATTGGAGTCTGCCGTGTGACCACGCCCTAGATTTTTGGCAATGGGTGCACTGAGAACAATAACAATATTATCCTCTCGAGAAAAAACGGAGCGCGGGCAGAAAAGCAGGCCCAGACTCGGCGCTCAAGCCACGTACCTACAATGTATAATGTACATTACGCAATTATCCTGAAGGACGTCTCGTGGGACATCCCACGGGACATACCCCAGAGGACACCCGACATAACATGAGACGGGTCATACCATGGATATGGGACGGGTCATCCCATGGAGTACGCTGTAAAGCGCTTCGTGGGGTGTCCCATGCAACATATCATATAAAAATAGTAGACCTCGTCGGACATACAGCAGTCCTGGGCAAGTGAAACATCGGAGACAACGACTGCAGACTATTTAATACCAAGTATTTCCACCCTTTTAGCAGCGCACTGTACAGGAACGAGCATTCAAGTCCAATCCCGAGTAAAACGTTCCCGACATGGTGGTGCGGTCCTGGAGGGGTTGACCCTTCTGAGCGTTCAACCATGGTAACCCTTTCAAGCCTTGATAAGCTTTTAAAGCCGTTTAACCGTGGAAACCCTTTCAAGCGTTTTGAGCATTTTGATGCCTTTCAAGCCGTCAAAACTTTATGCCCCTTTGGCCTTTTCAACATTTCAACCATTTTAACCTTTTCAACCTTTTTACTCCGGTAACGGCCCAGAAACAGCGACCGAAACGAACGACGGGAGAAGCCGTGTCAACCGTCTGACAAAAAAAAACACTTCACCCTGGTCCAGCTATGAATATAAATATACCTGAATTTAATAAGGGCTGAAATATGAATGCATGAGCTCAAAATTCAATACTCCCGAAGTGCAAGACAAATACCTGACCTACAATATAACACGGCTACCTGAGGTCTAACAGGCGTAACCAGTAGTGTTTAGGTCGCGTCCCAGCTTCGGCGAAATGGTTGATAGTCCACAATAACTCCTCAGTACATGAATCGTTTCAGCCGCGAGAAAAATCCCAGGCGGTCGGGGTCAGGGTCGGGTTTATTGATAGCAAACAGATGACTGCAACTGGACAAGATTGTATTCCCTCTCAGCTATGCGTATTGAGCAGGTCCCGGTTGCTGGTGACGCTTGTTGGATACTTGCATTACAGGCCAGTACAGTAGTAGTGGTTCCTCTAGTATATAGTGCCGGTATGCGCCAGCCCACGAGATCGGCACCAAAAGCGGCAGCCGGCACTAATTACTCCGCACGCTGCCGCAACGGTCTAGTCCTATCTTTCCCGAGCGATTACGCAGGCGCCGCAGAGCGGACAGCCGGCAACAAACAACCGGCCCCACAGAGAGGCCACCTAATAAGAGTGTACCATAACACCGGCACCATACAGGGACCACCTGCTGTACCATCATATCAGGGCTTAAAAGGCAGAACATAAAATACGCTTGATCGAAGCTACGCCAAGGTCTACACGGTACCTGAGGTTCATCATCCTGGAAAAGAAGGGCAGCCGGGACAGCCCGGGAGCGGCTCTGACGATGCCCTTGACGCCATTGATGCCGACCGCCGACACCACGGCGTCCGCCGGAAACGTTTCTTCCCCACATGACACGGACGTAACGCTTCCCGTATCAGGACAAACCCCGATGTCGGTTACCCGCCTGTGTCACACAGCCGTAGCACGCGTGAGCGAAGGGGTTAAAAGCGAGCGAATGCCTCATGTGTGTCACGAGCGTATGCGACCTTGTAGTTACGACGGCACCGGAAAAATGGCACTGATTGTTGTGCCCCAGTAGAGTTCACGCGGTACATATTGCTGTGTCCCTTTAAAGTTCTTGCCTGAAGCGACCGCGGTCACGGTCCCGCACACACGTTGACGACGTACACAAATATCCTGCCGCGCGAACTTTCTAGCGACAGCGACGCTGTCTTTCATTTTCGACGCTTCCGTGTCTTGTGGAAGGGTCAATGCGGCACGACAGAGGGAGCTCTTGCCCGCGATGGATAGCGTTAGCATATACGATATTTGAGTCCTGAGGAGACCGCTTTTACTGCTGCACTGCAGTAAGCCCCGCATGGCACGGAAGTACATAAGCGACTCCCGCTTCAGGAGGAACCCCGATATCAGAAACATGCCCGTGTTGCAGCTGCACGCAAAAGCGGAGCGACGGAGTTAACCCCTCTGGGACCTCGAGATAGCGACCGAAACAATGGCGGTTAACTTTAGCGTTATCAACCATTGAACCGTCTGCTACAGCAGGAGCAGCAGGCGGAGGAGCAGCAGCAGCGGCGTGAGCACCCAATAGTCAGTATGTACAGTATGGTTAAGATACAATGGTTGCGCCCGTGCCGTACAACTCCTTGCTTTCAACCATTGTAACTATAAATAGCACAATAGCACACCAAGCGTCAGTACGAGTATCATCCTCCAATCACGCGGTGGCCACAATGGTTGCTGTAATCATGCATCTATGTCACTTTCGCTTGTGAAGTGCGCACCCCCAAGGGGGTTACGTTAAAACCGCTTTAGGACTGCACCACCTCCTTTTTCTTTTTTTTTTGGGGGGGGGGCGGGCGTACTCATTTGCCTGCTTGCCTTAGTCATTTGACCATCGACCACGCATCCGTTCCGAGACGGAGCACCGTTTATTTATACTCCTAATAGAGACACCTCCAACATTGGGCGCTCATTACGTTGTTTCCATGCATTAATACTTAGAAACTATTTGCTAGTCTTATGCCCTTTATGTTTGGCCGCTTGGGGAGGGAATTACTTGGAATTAGTGTGGGATATTTCTTGCAGCCCCTAGAGAGTTGATTGGCCACCTGGTGTGACACAAGGAACCTATTAATAGTATGTGAAAACTGAGAAAACGAGCACTAGGAAAGTCAAGCTGAGATTTACAGGAAAACAATAAATCAAGAGCTTTCACACTGAAGTAAGTGCAGAACACACCCACAGACCCTGGTAATAGTAAGAAATACAGCCCGGGGTCTGCATTTCTCTTCCTTACGGCTATAAACAGGTGTCCTGTAACCCATTGCTTGAAAAACAAAATAGGGCCGTCCCTGACGAGAACATGAAAAAAATATCGAAGCGCAAAAAACAAAACGTGAATCGTCGTTGTTGTCACGATTCGTTTTGAAAAACAAAAAAAAGGTAACACTGACCTCAGGACAACGAAACGTCTTTATTTTTTGTTGTTGTGACATAATGACGCCAAATTTCAAACATCACGAACCGTGATGTTTTATGCCTTTTTTGGCCACGAGCTCAAAAGGACCGTAACCGCTTACTGCTGTAATACATACCAGGTATACATGAGTGACGACAACAGAATGAGTAGTGCAGGAGCTCGGCTCGTGGCGGCTGGCGTAGGCGCGGAACTCTCGAACGTCTCAACTATATACGAGCACTAATTGAAACGTTTTGATACGTTTTTGTTGGATAGAGTCTCCTTACCGGAAACCATTTACTCCGACTATTGCGTTGAATAAGGCCGCGGTTCCGACCAGCTCGCGGGCTGACTAAGTCCTCGGGAGCGACAAGAACGAGTGACCTCTATCTGCGATACAAACTCCGGGGGAATTCCGATCCGGAGATCTCTCCATTCGTGTCGCCACTCGCCTTTCCACGAGCACCTTCGCGCCGTTCTGTTCTATCCTCTGCACCCACGGCTTGAAGATCATCTCGCCCGTTGTTCCCCGGCACCATTTGACGTCGAAGTCCGCCTGGTGCGCAAGGATGAAGAAGTAAAGCATGCCCAATGCCCCTGGTTAAAGACAAAACGCACGTATGTCCCAAGCGTGTGAACGCGAAAACACAACCCGACACCCAAATGTCCCTTTTCGAGACCCAGACGGGAGGGGGGGGGGGGGGGGGGGGGGAGTACTCGATATCATGCATGGCCGTAGTCGTATGACCATAGACCCGGGAGGGGGGGGGATACAAAAACCCAGCATATAAAACTTTGAAAACAGAACGTCTTGCGTAGTTTCGTCCAGAAACCCCGCCCTTGCGTTTTTTTTTTTTCATTTTGACGATTCATTTTGACTGCCTGGTACGTAGTATTATGACATTTTTTCGAGTGTGGCATAGTTTTGTCTCCTAGTCGTCAGCCCCTGCATACACACACAAAAATTAACACACGTCGGACAAATCACGATCTACCTATGTACAGATAGAGCATCTACTAGATCATCTGGTAGATCCTAAGCTGCCGTTTGGAGATGTTGTGCTGAATCTGAATAGTACGGATCCAACCCGGGGAACATGTGCTACAGTAGATCATGTAGATTATACAGCTCCCACCCGGCAACATGAGCTGGATCATACAGATCATACAGATCATACATGTCAGGAACATATATATATATATACCCTGAAAGATCCAGATCATCATGAACTGTGGGAATGATCTAACTGATATATCTGATCTGTCCAATGTGTGCAAAATCACCGAGACGAAACACAAACCTGTGGAAAAAGACCGACCGAAAGGTCGAGGAACGACATTGTTTGGAGGAGCGGTGCGTTACGGGGGACCGGGTCGCAGGAGTTACACAGCATCGCATCACATGAGCGGTCCCGTTCTCGGCCCGGCTCTGAACTGCCACCAAAGCCGGTTAGGGGGACGAAGGACGAAGGACAACGACAGCGCGAAGCTCCTCGCTCAATCGTTTGCCTACTACCAGGTACCTGGTAGTTACGAGGGACCACGAGCTCCTAGTTTACTCGGCCCTGAAAAAGAGGGACCATTTTCGACATGGTTTGACCGACCGACCGCCGGACCGACCGGGATTCACCAACGCACACAAGTACACGGCAGGTGCGGATATGCTGCTGCGTGAGGTCCCTAGCGACATCGCGAGTGCCTAGCGGCACATGCGCTACATGAGACAAATTAAGCGGGAAACCAAGAACAAAAGCACAATAAAACGTAATTTGAGGTGGACACCCAAGCAAACGTTACGCGCCGAGTGAGGGGAGAGCCTGCGCTCCACGGTCTGCGCCAGAAGCAAGAGACAGAAGGGCGGTAGACTTCCTGTCAAAAGCAAGGGAACAGAGTTAGACTCGCTTTCAAAAAGCAACCAGAGGCGTACACTCGCCGTCGAAAAGCGAGACCAGGGCTAGACTCGTCGTCAAATTGCAAAACCAGGGGCAACCTCGCTGTCAAAAGCAAGCACCACAATCAGATTCGGCGTCAACAGTCACGTACAAAAAAACAACATCGCTGTCAAAACCACATGATGGAGACAGAAACAGACTGCCCGCCAAAAGCAAGCAAATAAACCACGCGCCCGCCGTACGAAAAAAACAAACGACGCTCTCAAGGGACGCCTGGTAGCGGCGGAGCCAATTTCCGACCGACCGCTCAACCGACTGAGTGACGACTACGCCGACCAGAGAGTTGCTTGCGGCGGAGTCACTGACCGACGAACCGACCGACGAACTGACTGACGAAAAGACCGATGGTTGCGGCGGAAGCAATGAATGACCAACCAAACGATCGACCGAGTCACGAAGAGACCGACCGATGGGTCGCGGCGGAATCAACGAACGACCAACCAACCTGGCGACTGACTGACGAACAGACCGAGTGGTTGCAGCGGAATCAATGACCCACCGACCGATCGACCGACCGAACAAACGAACCGACCTGCCGCGCTGCATTGCTCCCCCGGGGCGAAGAGACCGACCAGCAACATCGGCTCGAAGGCGTCCCTGTAAAGCCTCTCCGAACACCCCATCATCCGGAAAAGCTCCCTTGCAGTGTACTTATCGTACCTGCCGCGATTGAGTGCGACAGGTAGACAAAGAAGTTGCAAAACGAAGAACGCCTTTGAGGATCAAGTGGAGCGTTGTTGTTTGAGGCGGAATGCCGCAAAATAAACGTTTTTGGGGAATATGTCGCGAAATAGAACGTTTTTGAAAGTATGATAATGGATGCCGCAAAACAAAGGATGTTGAAGATGGCACACGAAAATCAAATAGGAACACGCCGCAACGAAGCGCTTCTTGAAGCATAGATGCCGCTAAAAAGGTACCAGGTATGTCTGGAACATGCCCCAAGAAAAATACGATACTAATATCAAGACACAATCCAACACAACTCAACACAACACAACACAACACAGCACCACACAACGCAACTCAACACAGCACAACACAACACAACTCAGCACAACACAACCCAACACAACACAACACACATCGCTGGTGATTCCGACTCCAACACCGGACATGACCGCCGCTCAACACCGTTGGGTGTCGAACTCCATTAATTGCGCGCACCTCGGCAACAAAAAAAAACACAGCCCTCATCACACAGGGGCGCAAAGCTATTGTGATGGCGCCATCGCGATCGAAGCAAGCAAAAGTTCAATTACCGCGGCCACGTAACATACCAAGTAAACGTAAGGAATCCGCTTGAGCTGGTGTAATAAAGATAGGGGGGGACCCTGTTGAGCTGGGTGAAGAGATATGGGGGGGGGGGGGGGGGGGGGGGGGGGGGGGGGGGGGGGGGGGGGCATTTTGAGCTGGGTCAAGAAATATTACCAGGGGGTGTACCTATTATCATGCATGGCCGTAGTCGTATGACCATGGGGGGGGGGGGGGGGCGTACTCACGTGTTGCTTGCCAAAGAAATTCAACCATTGATCACGTATCCCTTTCGAGAAGATCGGGGGGCATTTTGAGCTGGGTGATCGAAATTATGAAGCCGGAGGTCCTACAGTGTAGAACAGATGAGGTGGGGGATCCGCGCCGCCCACACCCAAAGCCTCCGTTTTTGTTTCGGGCAAGAGCTTTGTACCAGCGCAACCCAGCTGACCACAGCAGCAAGGCATACCTTTTTACTAACGCCCACCGGAACGAGCTTCTGGCGAAAATTTAGGCATGTTCTACCGCTATTCAAGCTTGGATTGCACGCAGCATGCACTAAAAGATAGCTATGAATGTATGCAAGTAGCGTCACACCGGTGCAAAGAGCTATCGCGGCATCACATCGTCGTATATTATATACGTAGCTTCGATTCGCACGTCAAATACACAAAACCCGTAGTACGCGATATCGAAAAAGTACGACACACAGCTTAAGCTTGCAAAAGATGACTTTCGACGAAACCCTCGATGTGACAGTTGACTGTCTTTTTTATATTTTTCAAATATGTGTTATGATATAGCTCACTTTCGCCATGCCTCCGGGGTGTTGTCCCAGTCCACCACACTTTTAGAGCAATCCACCGGAGATAATTTTGTGTATCACCATTGGTCCGAATAGCGCCATGTGCCCGGTCGACCCGTTCAGCCGGATTTAATCAATTCGGTAGATTGTACCGATTGGCCCGATGTATCGGTTCGATCCGTTTGATCGATGTCACCGATTTGGCCGAACCGGCAGCAAGATCGGAAACGGCATGACGTTCCGGAGGGGGCAGACGAGAGCCAAGACCAACATGCAAGCGCAGGTTAGCGAGAAATGAGGAGGGGGGGTCGTGGGTGGGGTGGTAACAGGCACGGTTTTTTTCCGACATTGTCCGGGGCCTTCTAGGCAAAGCTACTATTCATACTCGTACATGGGAGACCGCAGTTTGACTCCTTGACTGACCGCCCCCTACACTAAACCCAGTATAATAAAGTCGAAATAGACATTGACGCGTCCGAAAAGACCGGTCGCCTATGATTCCAGGTAGCATGTTTGCTGGTAGGTGAGTAGCATCATCCACGATCATAAGACAATCGAAAGACGACTTGCACTATCAAAACTTCACAAGCACAGCTGTTATTGCTGTTGTTTGTAGTCAAAAACGAAGTTGTTCGCAACACATCAGCGCAGCACTGCTGCTGTACCGTGGCCCACACTAAAATCTCGGCTACTCACATACAAGCGGAGTTTAACACAAATAAGCACAGCTACAAATCGACGTTATGGGCGGGGGTTTCACCACCCTGCGCGGCGTTTTCCCTATCAAGAGTGAGATCCGCGCTAAAAACAGAACGCAAAAAAAGAAGCTCAGAAAAACCGTCAGCAGTACGTACTAATGCGCAACATCAGGTAACCCAAACAAGAAATGTACGGGATTGGTTGGACGTGCGTGTCAACGCAAACCTGAAGCTTGACACCTACAGAGCCCCAAGAACGAGCAGTACCTTGATGTTTTATGGCATACTGCCGTGTCAAAGAGGACTTCATTTGTTACTGCGTTGGAAATGCTTACCAGGAATACCAATATCACAGTAGGTTTCGTTTTGCGTTGACACTCCTTCCCTTTCTTATTTGTAAGCATCACTTTCACGTTCCAGCTTAACGCGCAGGAATTTTTACCCTCAACGGTCTTCTTTTGGACAAGCCGTGGTCACACAGGTGTCGTCCCTCCCCCCCCCCCCCCCCCCCCCCCCCCCCCGGTACGTGCCTTCGTTTTTCGTCGCGCATAGGGTTCAGCATTCCCACCGCTAGTCGATTTTCATCGAAAGTAGTTGACCCACGCTGTCGCGCTTTCCGCTAATCAATTTTTATGCAAGAAAAACTCGTTGTGAGCATGCACTCGGTGAGACTTCAAGCCACGAAATTGATCTCAGCAGGCACGCGGACCACCTACTAAGCCACCGGGGGCACTCACGTTACACCTGTTCGGATTGGCAAAGCAATGGATAACACCAGGCGCAAAAACAACAAATCAACCTGCAGCAGTAGAATAGCGAGCCCTCCCAGCGCCGTTGAAGCTTGAAGTCCGTCCGTCATTTTCGTGAAGGGCAAGTCGCGCAACACTCTATCAGGAAGCAAACTAAAAACTAGCACCGGGCGCAAACTAACCTAGCGACCACTCCCAGCGCTGAGAGGCGGTCGGCCCATGGCAGCCTCAGGAAGCTAGGGTACAAGAACGTTCCTAAGGGCGATGGTAGTCTGGGCATGTTCTGAAAAATCGGAGATATTACCTGGATCGAGCGGAAGAAACCGCAAGCACAAAGAGGGGAGAGGCGGGCAGACGGGTAGGCCGAGGGGTGTCGTCAAAAGTATCGCTACCGCACGCTCCGTTTTCAAGTGGAATAGGACTTGAAGTTCACGGCTTGAAGTTCAACTGGTACTTCAACTCCAGAACGACCTTCAACCATTGTTGTCCTCGGCGGGCCTCCGGGGTCGTTCTGCGGCATGCAGTGGGGATACAGCGGCTGAATGCTATAAGTGCATGTTTTGCCGAGGCTCAAGCTATATACAACTGGTAAGCCACCCAAAAACTGAATGTCGAGAAATATTGTACAGCATTCCCATAGCCTAGGTTTTTTGCGAGTGACACTAAAAACACACACAAACGGGAGTACGACGATGCAGTGGTTGTTTTCTTCCCCAGTTGGGGCTGTGCAGCCAGGCGGAAACAAAAAGACCGAAAAATGGGAGATACTATCCTACCGCGCGTCCATACTGGCCCATAATGGTTGTATGTGAGATGTGCACAGCAGGGTGCTCGCATGAGCCGCGACGCGGAACGGGCAATCAAAACGCCCCTGTTGGAAAAAGAGATGACAACAGATCAGGACCGCAAAAAAAATGTGATCACCCTCTACATCATAGATAAAGTCATAGTCCTTACCCTTCGCCCTCATTTCGCCCTAATATGAGCAGCAAAGAGACCTGGGGTTCAAAAGCTGGGCTTTCCTCTCCCACGTTCTCCGCTTCCCCACTAAAGGAAGAGAAAAGAGACAACATCAAAGCACAGCAGCAGCAAACCCTCTGGACCAAATAAGACAATTTTTATATATATGTATATATAAACCCCTCTGACCAATAAGAAGTAACGGCAAATATTCCTGACTAATGAAATCACAGCGTGTAAAAAACGCCTCTGTTGGTGAAGCCATGGCAACACTCCTGCCCAACAAAGCTGACGCTACAAAACACTTCTGCTGGCACAACAATTATAAACCCTTCGGACCAACTAAACGGGACAGAAAAGCGCCTCTACTGGTGGGGCAATGGGAAACCCTCCTTACCAATGCAACGGTTTATCAAAAACGCCTGTGCTGGTGAAGCAAACGGCACATCCTCCCGGCCAACGAAACAGGTACGGGTCAAAAATGACTCTGCGTTAAATAGGCATATATACGACACACATATGGAAGTGTGGTGAGCTTAACCTATATTTTGCATTTTTTATCCGCCGGAATGTTTTTTTTCCAAATACGCCTCTGCTGGCGAACGCCACGAAACAATCCTCCGGACCGCTCGAAAGGACAATCTAAAAGCCTCTTGATGGTGCAGCAAACGAAAGAACTACTTTCGACTGCACGAACCTCGAGACCTTCAGGGCTGTACTGCGCGGACTGTGTCCACGGGGTGAAAGGGTCGATGTCCAGCTCCTTCTCGATCAGTTGGAAGATATTCCGGTACGGGTACCTGTTGGGGGGGGGGGGGGGGGGAATCTGAAACTCGTCCCAACTACGGCATTAGTCCCATACGCGACACCAACTAAGCGTCTTAATACTGCTCTGCTGTACAGAAACCTAAATCTGACACAGGAATAACGGGAGTGCAGTCCTATTTGGGGGGGGGGGGGTCAACATATATCATGGTAAGGATGCAGATCACTTTTGTCTCAAGTTAAGCACGAAGCATAAAAACCCGTTCGGATCAGCGAATTAGTGCAGGACAGACCCTGCTCCGCACTCCTCACAACACAATTTTGGGCCTATGACAGCCCAAAACAAGAGTAAATATTTTCTTACCCCTAGCCGTCTACTACCGTACGGATTTTAGAGGGGAAAACTTTCGATACGAAAAGATGAAGACAGGAATGGTCACTGCGTGATTTGAGGGACGATGCGAGATGGTGTCCAAGTTACGATGGTTGATGCAAGGAGGCGTATACGGCACGGGGGTGACATAATGCTGCCCCCCCTACTGGTCGTAGATGGTTGATGCCACCAAACGTACCAACCATCGTTTATTGTTTTGGATGCTATCCTTTCAAAAGGACCCAAAAGGGGTAAAGTGGTGTCACGCACTGCTGTATTGCGCAGTGCAGGACGAAACGTTCGGGTTAATGATGTTCGTTCTGGTCATTCGTCCACTCCACCGTGGGGGTTGTCAATGCAGCCTTTGCTTGCATTTCAGCAGCAGCTGCTGCTGCTGTGCTGCTCACGCTGCGGGCGGTATATGTAGAAAAGGGTGCTTTTGATCGGCAGACGTGTGGGTCATACCAAAAAGTTGCTGGGACCACTTACATTTTTGGGGCAAACTTTCGCCATACTTTTCAGTAAACTAGCAGTACATTAAGGGTACAATTGCCCAACACAAAACATGCCTGTATCATACTGTTAGTAGGCCAAGGATTGGCCGATGCGTACAAAAGAATTTGGCACCAATGCTGTGATATACCGATTGCCATACCGCTGTTGCTCCCACTGCTACTCCTGATACTGTTACTGCTACCGCTGCTGCTACTACTGTTTGCTACTGCTGCTGCTGCTATTGCACTCTTACTGCTACTCTTACTGTTACTGCTACTGATGCTGATACTGTTGCTGCTGCTACCGGTACCGCTACTGCCGCTACCGTTGCTTCTGCTATTGCTTCTGCGACTGTTGCTACTGCTCCTATTGCTGTATGTTGCTCACCAAAAGCCGTGCACGCCTGCCTCCACCGGCCTTCCTCCCGGAGTGAGCCATCCTGCCACCAATCCCCCAACGGATTTACCTCCTTCGAGTAAAGTCACGTCGAAATCCTTGTTCTGTTGTCGGGAAACAAACACGAACATGATGCATGACAGCAGGTAAGACAGTCGGCAGCAGAGGTATTCTTGAACCACACCACTTAAACCGGCAATAGTAGGGCTGGCCACTCGCACAGTAGATACTGCCAGCAGACCGCTACGGTGAGTAACCCTCAACTGGTTGAGCCTGCCAGTATATGTTGCCAGTATATACGATTTTCCGTACGTCCAAGACACACGCCATACTATGATGCGGAAACTCATCCCAATGCGTTTCGGGCAGAGAGATGAAAGAAAGGAGGGGGCTTCGTTGCTAATACGGACGAAGCCACCTCAGCTAATGATGCCATTTCGCTCCAGATGTTTTTTGTTTTGTTGCCTCGCTACTCCCTGCCTCGCTTCACTCGGCGTTGCACGCTTTACGGACACAATTCAGTATACTGATTGCTGACGCAGCCAGTACATATCTACTGATCGAGTCTGTCATACCGTATGTTTATACGCTCGTGCCCATACCCACTATTGATAGCGTCATATCCAACATGCAGGCGGCGAGAGCTACTTACATCGCTGGCCTATTGCTGGTCTGCTATCACACCGTTTGTGTGTCGATTGTACTGCAATGCTGCTGTCATACGAGCACGGCAAAATTAAAAAGTTTCTACACGACGACCCGCTAACATTTATATCTACAAAAAAACTTTTTTGGCTCATCGGGGACCGTTTCTCTTTCGGCCGCGGGTCTTTTCTCGCGTTCTCGGTTGCAGGGCATGCAGGGGGGGGGCGGGAACACTACTGTGGAAGCGTGGGCCCCGGTCGGGCTCCGTGGCGCGTGCTCAGGGCGTTCAAATTCGCGCGCGAGCTGGAGAATAATGACGGGACTGTTTTCCGCGATGCCGAGCATCCCAGGACCATGAAAACAAAAAAACACACATACACGCCCTGCTACTGTTTTATCACACCGTCCCTCCAGCTCTCAAAGATGTCTGCTTTGCGGCAGCCACAGTACAACAGCAGTCACACATCAAGCTCTTCCCTTTGCGACGGCCACCGACGGTGCTTCTGTGTGTGTGTGCGTGTGTGCCGTACTTCCTGTCGTCCTATTCATAGGAGGAGGCAGGAAGGAACACATATTCCCAAAGGAGCGGTTCAATTGTTGCTGGGGCAGGATGACATATAACCACACCTCTTCGGAATCCCAGAGGCAACCGCGCAGCCACGGTACAGACGTACAGACTACAACGACAGCAGCAGTATAGCACAGCAACACCAGCAGCAGTGCAACAGCAGAGGTACAACAGTACCAGCGCTTCACGCTCAACTCTTTGAGTCGGCCACGGTGCTTCTGCGACTGCGTGTGTGCAGTGTTCACCAGGAGACCCAATCGTGAATACATTTTCACGTCCAACGTTTAAGCCAACCACACATCGTCGAACCGCAATCTATCATCGTACAAAATCGAAACCCATGATAATGATGATGATGATGATGATGTCCATTTTCAATTTGCGGCACCCCCGGAATTTGAAGTCCACCACATCCAGGAGGGGACACTTGTGCATACGGTAAATACCAATCCAAGCTGGCTGTCCACAAAAACGTGGTTGCAAAGCAGTTCTGCAAAGGTCGTCAGAACGTCAGTACCTCCCGAGTATCAGTCCTTTCAGCTTTCAGTACCCTACTATTACGGGGGACCATATTAAACAGGACCTACGCTATGCACAAAACCTATATATTTCGCTATTTTTACTATTAATAACTATGTCTGGTCCTATATACTATGGTCCCCCGTAATAGTACGGTAGGAACTCGCGAGGACTCTGTCATCTCAGCTGTTGGTGCCCTAGGGCCTCGTTAGGACTCGGTCATTTCAGCCTTCAGTACCCTGGGGACTCGCAAGGGCTCGGTAATTTCAGCTGCTGATACCCACGGTACCCAGTACTTCAAAATGACTCGGACTGAAGAGTCAAGGACTGCGTCCCGACCACTAAAATACTACTGGTTCTCTGTCTGAAGATTTTTGGCATATTTGTTTCAGGGCGATAGCAAAAAATCCAGAAAATAACGTGTTTCCTTTTTGTTTCGATCGGTACTCGCGAGCGCTCGGTCATTTCAGCTTCTGGTATCCTCGGGGCTCGCGGGGATTCCGCCATTTCGGCTTCTGGTGCCCTGGGGACTCGCGAGGACTCAGTTGCTTCGACTTATGGTACCCTGGTTATTCGCGAGAACTCAGTCACTTCAGCTTCTGGTGCCCTGGGTACATAGTACTTTAAAAGGGCTCGGAGTCGCGACTCAATGACTGAGTCCCGACTGCTTGGACTCAGATTCTGACGGTTTTTGCTTGGTTCTGCAGTCAGGCCGTTTCCTATGCGGTTCGATTCCTGAGCTTCAGATTTTGCCCCGATCGCATTTTCAGATGTGGAGTTGGCAATCGAAACAGTCTTCCTATGCGGAAAAATCAGATGTATTGTGTGTGTAGAGATTCGAGCAAACGCCGAGACCAACTGCTGTTTTTGTGGTTCAGCGCCGCGATGGGACGCGCTGGGTGCGCTGCCCTGCGCGTAGGACCCAAGCGTGCGAGCCAAGGCTGACTGCCTCTGGTTTGGCGGCAAAGAGACGTGGCGAGTGCGCTAGAGCCAACCTGTCTTGGTATTGTGTGTTCCATTTTATGACTGACTGCTGCTGCTGCTGTACAGCAGTGTAGTCTACGAGTACTCGTGCGTATCCACGGAGAGGTGCGTGTCGAGTACGCGTCTCTTGGTCTCTAGGCCCGAGCCCGCGCCAGGCGACTGTAGTCTGGCCACGGAGGGACGGCCCCCCCGCCACCCGAGCGTCGGGCGCGAAGCAACGTCGCTATACCGCTCTGTCACCATCCAACTCATCGATCGTTCTGCTGCTGCTGTTTACGTCATGGATAACATCTTGAATTTAGAGAGTATGCCATTTTTCGATTTGAAAATCTGATGACCCAGGTCGTCGGAGTTTGGGCCAAAATCCGACGACGTGGGTCATCGGATTCTCAAATCGATTTTTTTCCGGTCGGATTGTGCATATTTTGGACTGCATAAGCAGGGTCATTCATTTTTTAGATCGAAAAACACAAATCTGAAGCCCGAAATCGAACCGCATAGGAAACAACCAAAGGTTCTAGGTTCTACAGCAGCAGTATATGCTACGATATACAGTGGGTACCCCGAGCGCATCCAAGATTAGACAATTCGGCATGCCCCGCCTGTACCACTTCTGTAAACACTACCAGGCACCGTACATGATGCCCACTACAGATAGCAGCAGTGGCTTGTTTCGGCTTGTCACGGGGTGCTTTCGGATCGGATATAGCCAACCCACGAGTAAAAAAAAACGTACCTACCTGGTATATATTGGCGAGCAGCACAGAAGCAGTAGGGTGACAGCACAGCAGAAGTGGTCAAAGTTGAGGTTGTACTCGTCGTAACTTCAACGCGCTATTGGCGGGGAGAGCCCATCGTCCATGAGACAAAACAGAGGAACTTGAAAAGGTCCAACACGTTCGATATGAACCATGCGAATTCGGAAGCTCGCAAGGGGTGACGGTGACTCAAGCAAGTAGCAGCAGAGCAGGAGCACAGCAGCACAGCACACAGCAATAATACGTAGCGGTGTCGACTACGTACCGCACCTGTGGTACGTGGCAGTTTTGACAAATGCGGTGGAATAACACGAACATGATTCACCAAATTCTGCAAGCCGAGGCATCAATCGACAAAGCAGCAGTGTTACCTCTCTACCCTATCGGCGTGCAGCAACTATAGACATTCGTGACAGGTATGTTTGCTTGCAAGCCCACCGGGTGGATTGCTTGAAGCGGTAACAGCACGAGCGGCTCGTTCGTCGCTACAAACATGTTGGCCATTGCCACCGATTCAAACAAAAACCGACCAAAAACATGTTGGTATCACCTGCTTCGACAGCTCGTAAGCTGCCGCGAGCCCGGCCCACCCCGCTCCGATTACGACCACCTTCTTCCTCTTGTCTTCCACTGCTCCCGCCCCGACACTCCCGCCGTCCTCGGGCTCGCTCTGCATCGTAGCAGAGCGCACCCGACGTGCGTGCCACAGCGGTCCGTCCGCATGTGACCGCTGACGAATGCGAGGACTCTCAGATAGAGACGATTGCTGGTGTCGGAAAAGCGAGGCAGTGCCCCCTCCAGGGACGAAGGCAGCCGAATAGCATGATAGGAGAGCCCACGTGACGATGCATAAGCTGTGCCGCATCGCTCTAGTCTCTGCTAGCACAGCCTGCAACAGCAACAAGCAGTGCACAAGGAAACGCAACGCAAAACGCAAACGCACGCAAAAAAATCAAAAGCAACTCGAAAAAGTTCAAAAAACGAACCCGAACCAATAACGCCTGCACACCTTATAAAAACACGCACAATAGCCCACCCGAACCACTAGCGCCTCCATATCACCATTTGGTCGTTTCACCTCTATCGTCCGTCTATCCTACGACGACATCATATGCTCGTGCGAGCGCAGAGCTCTGGCGATTTGAGCGTATTTTCTTGCGCTCTTCGCGACTACTTCCCTTCTTCGTTGTACTTATCTACAATCTCAAAGATCTGCTGCCACGACCGCCATGATTGAACCTGAAGTGACCGGGAGCGGGGTGGAGGACGGTGCCGATGACGACGAGGGAGTTTTGCTCGGTGCGGTGAAGGTAAACGTTGGTTCGGATTGGGACTTGGGAGGGGGAGAAAGTGACTACCTGGTACAAAAAATGACGATTTTACACCATCGGCTGGGTTGGGGGGTGATATATTTGGTGTCCGAACTGCAATGCAACGAGTTGTATGATCCGGGCGTAGCACGGTCCTACTCGTGCACCTGCTGCGTGCTCAGCGTGTAGTTGAAGACGGGTGATAAAAAATACCAAACTTTTCATTGTTTTGATCGCTGCAACAGCAGTACGTACTATTAATACCTGGTACTATTATTACTGTAATATTGCCTGTACTTAATCACGGTATCTGTCGCTCGACCGGAAGGGCGGCGTACAACTATTAATATTGATAGCTTACGTCGGGCTCCCACGAAAGACATACGAGTCGAGTCCCTCTACCTCTTTTCCTCGGTAAATGTCCCATATATACCACAGCCTGCAAGCTTAAGGGAAGCCGTGCTGAAGGCACACCCCAACCTCCGTTGGCATGCCCATACGGCACTTTAAGTATTGTACAATCGCGATGGGAATGTAGTCCTACCACCTCATCACAACAACTCTGTGTTTCCCAAATGTCAACCCCGGCCTTTTCATCGCTATCCGTCTTCGTGTTGTACGCTGTACGTATGCGTATTGCACCGAAGTGGCCATCGACAGGGTCCATTTGCGATGCCTGGTGCGTGACTCCAAAAGCTACGAGCAAGTAAAGCCGACTATATTTTCCTGGTGTACGCTGTACGGGTATATGTTTATATGTGAAATATAAAATATAAATACAAATACAACAGCAGTGTAGCCAGCGCCGATTATTGTCCTCGGCGTACGATTACGTCGTCCCCGGTATTATACGTATGTATGCGCAACTGAATTATAGACAGGATCAAACTGAGACCTATTTTCCGAAACTTTTACCAAGCATACGTACCAGGTGCTGCATTTACGTGTTTGATACCTACAGCAGTAACCTTGCGTATGTTTTCCTTGATGTTTGTGACCTCAGAACTTGTATATTTCTAGGATGAACAATCAACACGGACGCTGGATGTGCTGGATGCTGATGATGGGTAGAAAACACACACTGGCTGTGCTGTGCGATACGAACTAAATACTGCAATGTGCCAAGTAAGAAACAATCAGCGCACGTCGTAGGAAAAACTTGTTTTTGGCTCTCGTTTCCCTTCAAGCGTGCTTGTTTCTGTTTCTTGTCCTTGTTGTGAGCGTCTCAGACAAGCAAAGGGCAGTATTTGTAAGCATGCGCGGGGCGTGAGAGAGAAGAGGAGACGCTGCATCAGATACAAAGAAGAAAAAGGAGAGGAGGAGTTCAGAGGAGAGAGGACAGAAGAAATTCAGGTTTTTCCGGTCAAGTACCTGAACCTCCCGTCTGTCCTCTCTCCTCTGGACTTCTCCTCTCCTCTCTCCTCTTTTATTTTATGAAACGTCACCTGACCTCATATGCCCCACGCATGCTTGCGGATGCTGTCCCTGTGGTTGCCGTAGGTGCTCACATCAAAGCGAAAATGAAGAAGCAGCGAGCAGGTGTTAGGATACATAGGTTTAGTTAGGTAACAAAGCGTGATGAATCGGTATGGGACGGGCCCCGAGTACCATGCAGGTTGTCTTTGGTTACTCTTGACCACTCACACGTGTACAAAATATTGGTATAGTACTTTGACGTATTACTGTAGCCCTTCCTTGCCTCTCCAGAATTTCTGATAGGGAGCGCTAGGAATACTCTTCCAAGAGTTAACAATAAACAGTAACGCCTCAACAACACTAGAGGGGAAACGGGACTGGAGTATAATGACACTAGCCCACCTTGAAGGGCCGTATACGGTGTTCAGATGCATCGAAAATCAGGTGGGTACAAAATCCACCCGGAAAATAGAGAATGGATCGAGGATGCGGCGCTTCACAACCCACTCCCACACCTCTGTGGCTTGCAAGGCGAAACCCGGTTTAGAAAACCGCAGCCTACGGGAAACAGACAACGGAAGTAGACGTGACATCGCAGGCGAAAGGCGGCAGGCCGAAGAAGAGTCAAGTACTAGTAGATGCAAGGAACACATAGAATCAGAAAGAACGCTGGATTTTTACCGTGCGCCAAGCATGTGCTTACGGAGGCGAACGGAGTCCTCCAACAGTGGGAGAGGCAACGGAGATACCAGTACATACTTTAGTATGTAGGGCATTCAGCATCCGCAAGCAAAATGTTTCAATATATATATGCATATATAATATATAACAAGAGTACTTGGCAACATCAAAGCCTTGCAACATTGTATCTCCCTCCCCTCCAAGCCTGCTTGCTGCAGCTTCTTTTCTGTGTCGTGACCATCTCAGACGAGCAAAGGGACGGTATTTGTATGCATACGTGGGACATGAGAGAGGAGAGGACACGTTGTATAACTTACAAGGAAACGGATGAAGTGAGGTGAAGAGAGGAGGAGAGGGGGGAGTAGAGGAGAGGTTCAGGTGTTGTCGGACCAAGTAGCTGGACCTCTTTCCTCCTCTCTCCTCCTCTCCTCTTCCTTCTCCTTTCTCCCTTTATAGTGTACCTGGTACAACGTCTCCTCTCCTCTCTCGTGCCCCACCCATGCTTGCACATACTGCCCCTTTGCTTGCTTGAGATCCTCACAACAGCTTGCGATAGATAGACGCATGCCTCGGTTTGGTAAAGGCGCACCTGCATTTTTCCAGGGGATCCTCACTCGAGGACCTCTGTTCACCGCAATATAGTATACCGGTATCACCCAAACAAACGCCTACGATAGAAACGCGTACGCTTGACCCTTTTAGGACTGCAGTCCCGTTTGGGGGACAAACTACTTAGAATTTGAGTGCTTCGTCCCCAAAACGAAACTACAGTTCTAAAAGGGTTAACCCGACGAGCAGCCCCATGTCCTACAGTAGGTCGTGTTCGCATGGATCCGCCATGTCTGGTAAATATCCTTAGATGTGCCCGAACACCAAATGGAGCCTTTCCGTGCACAACGGCCAGCTCACACACCAACCAAATAGGCCTCTGGTTAGGGATATGGGTTTGGGTTAGGGTTGGGGTTATTAGAGTTCCGGGCCGGGGTGGTGCCCGCCAAGAGCCGAAGCCGGAAATAGACACACCATCGGTAAAAAAATCCATACAGTTGTTCCGTGACAAAACCCCTCCCTCACTAGAACATAATCACTTTATCCAGGCACTTCAGAAGAAATTTACCAGTCCTGGCGGATTTGCGGCGGCTGGCCCAGGTCTTTAACGAACACAGCAGCAGTAAAGCTGCATTGTAAAAACGAACGATGTTCGATAGTGTAGTTCCTCAGCTCAGACGCCCCCATCAGCCAGAAACATTGCTGCAAAAACAAAAGCACAGCACCCTTGAGTACTCTTATCGTTTCATGCTGTACGTATTTATTTATGCACAACTGTATCCGTTATAAAAAATCATGTGTGTCTGTTTCGCTACATAGGGAATGGGACCGAAGCGGCCGTCGACAGGATCCATGTCAGGGTCGATGTCGGCACGCGCAACGGCGAACCTGATGCTCGAGGCGAAGAACACAAGGAAGAGGGCGGAGGCGGACGTTCACCTGCTGGCCAATCGTCTCGCCCACCTTCAGGCGGAAGAGGAAAAGGCTAGACGAAAAACAGAGGAAACCAAACTCGTGAGGAGGACGAGCTTTTTTGCTCTTGCTGTTTTTTTCCCCTCTAAGGATCCCTAGAATACGACCGACGAAAGGATAAGCTTACAGCAGTCATGGCTTGACGCTCGTGAACCATGATTATAACGCCCATGAACCACGGCTTGACGCACACCAACCATGGAAATGACGCCCATCAACCATGGCTTGAGGTTCATCACCCACGACATTGATGCACATCAATCACGACTAGTAGTCCCTCAACCACGGAATTGCCGAACATCAATCATTGTATCAACGCACATGAACCATGGCCTGACGCACACCAACCATGGCTTTGATAACCACTGGCCATGGAATTGATGCCCATCAATTAAGGCATTGATGCCCACGAATCGTGACATTGACGCCTATCAAACGTGGCATGGATGCCCACCAATCATGGCATTGCTTCCGGCAGCCATGAGATAGACGCCCATCAACCATGGCATTGGCGCTCACCAATCATGATATTGACACTCACCATCGATGGCTTGACGCATTGATGCCCATCAATCATTTTTTTATGTTCATATAGGGTCTTGACGCCCGTCAGCCATGACTTGACGTCCATCAACCATAACTTGAAGTACATCAGTCATGACTTGATGCATCAACCATGGCCGACGCTCACCAACCATTTCATTGATGCCCATGAACCATGGCTTGACGCCCGTCAACTGTGGAATTGACGTCCATCAACCATGGAATTGACGCCCCCCAACCATGACATTGACGCAAACCATTGTTTAACGTCCATCGACTATGGCATTGACGAACATCAAGCATGACTTGACGCACACCAATCATGGTGTTGATGCCCACCAACCAGGACATTGGTGCCCACCGAGCATGGCATTGACGCGCATCAACCATGGTTTGATGCCCAACAACCATGGTACTGACGACCCTCAAACATTGCATTGATGCCCACCCGCCATGTCACTGATGCCCACCAACCATAACGCTGACGCTCACCAACCATGGCTTTGACGCCCATCAACTTGACCTTCATTGACACCAACCCGCCATGGCTTGACGATCACCACCCATGATATTCCCATCAACCTTTGTATTGACGCTCATCAACCATGGCTTAACGCACATCAACTATGGTACTGACTGTCCACCATGACGTTGACGCTAGTACCTGTTTTCAGCACTCAATTCGAGGTGGGGTGTCCATGAAAGTACGACCTTGTCTGGCTATATACCCTTCGTTCGCGTTTTCTTTTGCAGCGCGCAGCGGAGATCAAGCGGCTGAAACAACAGAACCAGGAGCTTGCACGAGCGCGGGAGACGAGCGCTCTCGCTCACGGAAAGAACATGACCAACCACGAGAGAGCCGTAGCAGCAAGAAAGAACAAGCAACAGCAGGACTTACAGGTAAAGAAAAAGCAAGCAACAGCGAGACTTGCGGGTACAACGATGACAGCTACCTGGTACCTGCTAAGCCTTTTCCCCCCTCCAAAACGTATCTCACACTCATTCTAAATGGTTAGTCCCCATGAACGTCACGAATAAGGTGCTGTCCTTAGGGGGCTAACACCTCTGTACCAAGGGAACTAAACAAAACTCGAGAAGTTTGGCCATACATGGCTTCGCCTCGGGCATTCCTGTCTCAACAGATCATTCTTGTTCATTTATAAGTGCGACAGTCCGTGACGCCAGTTTTGTAGCGTGGAAGTTTTGTCGAATACCAATCAGCACAAATAAGTATTTCACCACCCACTATTGCTGTAGCATACGCACTAAAATAAGGGTGCTAAAACGCGCGATGTCGCGTCGCAGGCAAACAATGGCACTAAAACAGTAGTAGTACCAAACGTGGTAGCGGAAGGAGACAGACTAGCGGGTGTTATCAAAGCCATGCCAACACAACAGTGCGGTACGCGCCACTACAGCAGTGCGAACGGATGTTATGGAAGCCATGCTGCCACTACGGTGCGGTACATGCCATTACAGAACGAGCGGACGTAATCACAGCCACGCCACAACAATGCGGCACATGTCACTACAGTGCAGTAAGGGGTATTATTTGAGGCCAACATGTTCTGGCTGACGAGGCTATTAACCTGTTGCTACTCCATTCAGGAACTACCCAATATTTGCGGCCTATTCTGTGTTTTCGATCGTTTCCCCGTGTATGCTTCACCAACGGGATTGTTGCACGCTTCGGACAGACCAGATAGATCACTCCCACTTGATGATCTAGATACTTAAGGGCATATACATTCCTGAGCTGTGCGTACCAGATCTACAGTAGTCCATGTTGCCAGGTGGGAGCCATCCAACCTAGAACAGGTTTCCTATTGGATCTGTACAGTACAGATCCCGCATAATCTCTCATAGCGGCATGTTATGATCTGCAGTAGATTATCTAGATCGTGATCTGTCGGAGGGGTGAACTGTTTATCGGGTTGCGCGCATTGTGCATTTTTTCTTAACGTCGTATTTTGGGTGGGGTACTATTTACAGTAGTAGTAGCAGTAGTAGTGGTAGAAGTAGTCGTAGTATTAATAGTAGTAGCAGTAGTAGAAGGATAGGAGAGAACCCACCGTAGGATGACGCAAAACTAACAACGGACGGGTGCTCTTCGCCATGACCAAACGACCGTTGGGTGGTTGCAGTCGACCAAGGCTAACCTCGAGAAGCAGAGGAAAACCAACGCTAAGTGCGCGCGAGAGCAGCGTCAGGCCTTGCAAATGACCTACCAGGTGAGCACCTTCGACTGGGTGCCTATCATTCACACGGCAATTGTTATTTTAAACGCCGCAGCTGTGATGTCGAGGATCTTGTCGAAACTCGCTTTTGCAACCTGTGTGTGTTTGATACTTCGATCGCGCCCACGGCGGGTTGGACGGAATCATCCTTGCGAGCTGCGTGAGATACTTCAATCGCGCGTGCTACTACTTTTACTGCAGATGACCTCGTGATTAGGTATCGTGGTGTTCATACTTGGTAGTTGCGTGTCCCTCTCCCGCCGGTGAAGACAGCCGACGCCTTGACATGCTCTCGAAATCTAGCGGCGTACGAAAAATGTGGTAGTACCCAGCGCTCAACTGCGCAAAAAAAAGGATATGATCCAGCGCCAACGAGACCTCCGCGTAGCAGTATCCCATCAGTATGGTGTCGGAGGCGAAGGATGAGAATTACGTACGTGGTACTCGGTACACGTGATGAACATGCCAGACCGGCCTACAGGAGCACGTGGAATGCCGCTACAAGAGTTGCTGTATCCAGGGGTCAGGCTCTTCTGAAGGTGCCGACACCGAGTGTTTTCCCTATCGAATGGTCTACGAACCCTTTTGGGGCTTGAATATAGCATAGCGACCCAAACAAGAAAGCAAGTGATGTTGGATCAACCTCCTATTAATAGTACGGGAGGCTACAGCACCCACACCCTAAAATCGTGTATGCCCCTATGATATGCTTACACGCCATATTGCGTGATTAACCCCTTAAGTACTGAAGCCCCGATTCGGGGGCAAACCAATCTAATTCGAAGTGATTTGTCCCAAAAACGGAACGGCAGTACTAAAAAGGGTGAATGCTGTGTAGCACTATCACGCTAGGGTGATAAGAACACACACCCTCTCGGATGATATTCAAAACTGGCTTTATCGATAAACGGTGAGAATGAAAACGCAGAGCGACGCGTCTATGGGAAGATCTCGACGAGATATTTCCGAAGCCAGCATTTTCGCTGTGTGCACCCTGGGCCCTTAACCCTTTTAGGACCGCAGTCCCGTTTTAGGGACAAATTTCTTAGAATTAGAGTGGTTTATCCCCAAAATGGGGCTGAGGTTCTAAAAGGGTTAAGGCAGGCCTTGGAGAAAATCGGATCTGAAATTCATCCCAGGGGGTGTGTTATCGCTAGCGTGTTATATATACGGACTATATATACCAAGGTTGTGTTCGGTTGTTCGGTAAGGTACATACCGAGGCGTACCAGCGGTAATGTACCTCCGGTATACCGGTACCGAGAAGTTCGGTACCTTCGGTATGATCTCCATACCGGTACCGAGGACTTCGGTACGTTCGGTACGAGGTCCATACCGGTACCGGGAAGTGGTACGTTCGGTACGCAGTTCGTACCGGTACCGGTGGTGCCGGTACAACAGTCCGTACCGGTAACGAGATGTTCGGTATGTTCGGTATGATCTCCATACCGGTACCGAGAAGTTCGGTACGTTCGGTACGAGGTCCATACCGGTACCGGGAAGTTCGGTACGTTCGGTACGTCGTCCGTACCGGTACCGAGCATACCGGTAGTTCGGTACGATGTTCATACCGGTACCGAGCGTATACCAGTACCGAGAATACCGGTACCGGGATGATCGGGAAGTTAGGCATGGTATTTACCCGATACCGCCACACACTCACAGCACCAGCAGCACAGCCGTAGCCTCTTCGCTCGGTACACTACCCTCTTCGCTCGGTACACTGGCGCGTGCCAGCCGCCTCATGAGCGCCGCATCAACCCCCGCCAACCACGATGCCCCCGCTGCTGGCGGGGGGGGCAACAACGAGGCACCCGCCGCTGGCGACCAAAGCTCATCATCGCCAGTGCCGGCGCCAGCACCTTCGGAGGCAGGAGTTGTTGTCGTGGATGGTGGAGGAGGCACGGGCGTGCCAGTGATAGGGCCTGCTCCCATCTACGACAGCGCAACGAACACAGAGAGAGAAGTGCCGGCGGAGACACTCAAAGCTATCGATGAGTTTGTGGTGCCGGAGGGGTATCGGAGGGAAGGGACGCGTGAGGCCTCTTTCTTGTACTCGCTCGGTGTGTACGTTGAGCCGATAGATTCGAAAAGCAAGGCCTGCCGGTACTACTGCTTGGCGAGCGCACCGTGCCGTTCGAAGAAACACACGGTACCCTGCGTCATGCATTTTGAAATTGACATTTTGGGCGGGCAATATGAGAGACGCTCCGCACACACACACCACCGGTATCGCCGGTATCACCGGTACCGGTACCGGTACGGGCTTCCATACCATACCGAGAAGTTCGGTACCTTCGGTATGATCTCCATACCGGTACCAAGGACTTCGGTACGTTCGGTACAAGGTCCATACCGGTACCGGGAAGTTCGGTACGTTCGGTACGCAGTTCGTACCGGTACCGGTGGTGCCGGTATAACAATCCGTACCGGTACCGAGATGTTCGGTATGTTCGGTAAGATCTCCATACCGGTACCGAGAAGTTCGGTATGTTCGGTACGTCGTCCATACCGGTACCGAGAAGTTCGGTACGTTCGGTACGATGTCCGTACCGGTACCGAGCATACCGGTACCTTACCGAACACAACCTTGATATATACGGTACTATGTGCCCCCATTGTAGGAAGAATTTGCTTCACAAAAATGTGTGGGGTACCGACTCATACTATTAATAAGATAGAGATACATAGCAGTTTCGGGCTAAATAGTTTCTGACTGAAATGCTCCACAAATGAGGAACTACCGTACACAATCTGATAGGGATAATAGCATGTGTGCTATGTGTTTTGTCCCGTTAGTTTCGTTCTATACACATACTGGTGTGGGAGTTTTCATCTAGTTGCACTGTTATTATACACCACTCTATTTCAACTCTTCAGAATTTCCCTAAGCGTGAACTCTCCAAGTGAGAGGAGAACAGCGCTGTCGTAACCATGCGTCCGCTTGCACAAGTGTCGTACATCTCCTTACGTTGCACTACTGCTACTGTAAGGACGCGTCCCCTACCCCCCATACACCCCAGCTGTCCGGGCTATGCATAATTACTATATGTTGAGAAGTACTAGGTATACAAGTATGTGCTATCGTTTCTTATGAATAGTAAAACATAAATAACCGTCTGGCCGATACTGCAATCGCCACTTTGTCCGTCTCTCTTCCCTTCGACGCCAGAAACGGCTCAATCTTTGACGCCCCAAAGGGGTCAACCTTTGACGCTGCAAAGGGGCCAACAGTGCTAATAGTGCACATAGCAAATAGTGTTAATACCCCACTGGTACGTGTTGGTAGTGTTAACAGCAGTGCCAATAGCCTGCTGGTAGGTGTTAATACGAATGGTGTTAATAATCGCACTTATTATAGCAGAGGATACTGGTTTCAGTATGTGTGTTTATGTGTATCCGGATCAAACCGGCAACTGTTTCTCCCTTTTGCCCCACTGGAGAGCGAAAAAGTGATTTTGATGTGCTATCTCACATGGGTATTCACTCTCATGGACTTTGCCCACACAAACCGCGCTCAGCTATGCAAATGGTCAGTTTTTTTTTCGAGGGCTAATTATGGGCCGGGCTGAGTCGAACCGAGAACGGTTGAAAAACTGATGGCCCGGGCCAGGCCGGGCCGGGTATTTCGAAATGCGATGGACCAGGCCGGGCCGGGTATTTCCAAATGTGATGGCCCAGGCCGAGCCGGACCGAGAATGGTTGAAAAATTGATGGGCCGGGCCGGGCCGTGAATGCTAATGTTCCTAAATGTGATGCCGCGGCCCATTAGGTAAACTACTTATTGGTCCGGGCCGAACCGCTGCCCATCATCTCGAATTTTGATGGGCCGGGCCAAGCCGCGACCCCCAGCCGCGACCCATGAGATATGGGCTCTACATGGGCTCCTCCGCCCCACCCGTACGGCGGCCCACGTGTTTTGACCAACCGGCTGGGGCCGCCGCCGATGAGATGTTGTGTGCTACCTTCATCTTGACGAGCGCCCCTGCGTTCTAACTCTTTGTTTACGCTGATTTGCTGCTCGCGGCGAGAACCAACTCCCACTCCTCTCCTTAGCCTTCGCGCAAATGTCTGATTGAAGCCTTGGTGTCGTTGTGGGTGTAGAGAGGACACTTCTTGTCGTCTACGAGACACGCATTTTGACCCTTGCTCCACCGTCCCTGTTCACAGCACGCTCATTTCCGGTCGCCTCCAACTCTTAAAACCCCAAGCCGCATCCAGGCTCCATCGTTCGGCTCGGACTAACACAGACTCCTCGTGTCGTGCACTGCTGTTATATTCTGCTCCCAGGAGTTGCGAGCGCAAACGGCAGCAGAGAACAGGCAGAGAACGGAGATAGTCCGAAAGCAACGGGAGGAGGCGCGCTTGAAGAAAGAGGCGGAGCAGAGAGAGAGAGAAGCCAAGCAACAGGAAGAGCACCGCCGCCGCATCTCCATAGAAAAGAAAAAGGTGCTCAAACGCGGGCCGCATGAAAAATCCCACCTGCGGCACTGTCTCGGTTACCCCTACGTCAAAGAGGCGTGCTAAAGTTTCATGAGATGTGAATGGGCACCATATTTGTACCAAACCAGTTATGACTACGGCCTCCCTCAACTGAGGGATGGCCCAATAAAGCATGCATTGTCGCTGGAAACCCACCTGTGTTTTAGAACATTGAATATTTTTCGTTGTATACGTAGGCAATGAGATTGCCACCGCATAGACCTGCCAAGAAAAAAGCGTAATCTAACCAAGACTTGAGACCTTAACGTGATATCACCCTAGAGAAACCTCGACCTTTATTAGGCTACGTACCGCAAAATACTAAGAGTAGTGCTCAACGCTGAACAAGGTTTCTTATTCCGAGTTGATTCGCGTCCCCCGAAGCACGAGGCTTACACTGTTACCGAATAATTTCTTTGTCGTGCGCCTGTACTGTATCGGGCTCAGCTTACATTTTGTTTTTGCCAAATTCACTTGTTAGGGGGCTAGGTTAGGGTTAGGCACAGAGGCCCTTAAGTGAGCAGCCTCAGAAAATGAGGCGCGACCTCTATCACCGTACGGGTCCAAAATATCGGAGATTCACCGTCCGACAGTTTGGTAGAAAGAGCAACAGCATCACCTTCAATAGCGGTTGCTCACAGATATAAATCCCCAGCAAGGAGCGGAAAAACGAAAAAAACAAGGGGAACAAAATGAAACCTCCTATACAAGAGTATTAGTGCGGGCCGGCGCGGCGCGAGACGGTCGGTTTCCTCCTTTGTGCACCCCAGCCCCCCGACCCACTGCGAAATCTGGGGCCAGAACGCTCCAGGGCGGCCCGGCACGCCCGCGAGGCCACACTAAGCGAAGTTAGACACAGACTTAGCACCACGGCCAACGGCTTACAATTACGAGTGCTTTACATGTATTGTACAGACACAGTCAGGTTTTGTAGTCTAATCCCGCTTTGTACGAATTTCCGGCTTGGCATCGAAGTGCTGTAGTTCATCTAATGCTCCTGCTCCACCTTACAATTAAGAGTCCTTTACATATATTATACAGAGACAGCCATGTTTTGTAGTATAAAGCCACTCTGTACGTACTTCCGGCTTGGCATCGTTATGCTGTAGCTCATCTAGTGCTCCTGCTCCACCTTTTATCTCTCATTGTACGCTCCTCCTGCCGTTGATCATATGGCGCCGCACGCAGACGCAAGACGCGGAGAATATGATCGAAAAAATGGAGCAGGACGAGGACGTCCTCATCGAGCGCCTGAAGAAGATACAGGAAGAGCAACGCCGCGCGTACGAGCTTCTCCAGGAGTCCCTAGAGAGTTGACGCCAGACCGTCACGCTCTGTTGTTTTTGTTTTTAAGTTCTACTGCGTACCGGGTTATATCATCTCGCTCTTTCACGAGTAGAATGCACCGCTAATATGCTCGGAACGGACCGGACTGGACATTTTGTACTTTTTCTTTATTTTTCCGCGGACGTTGACGGGATAAAAGTAAAGCTTGACCCCTTTAGGAGGAACTGCACCCGTCCGCGGTACGGGGATAGTTGAGAGTGGAGTTGATCGATTTCGCAGAGGTTAAGCTCAGCACACCTGCACATCTGTACCGCGCGATGTGTGATGTGTGTATCTCAGTTGAAGAACACAACACTGCTCCCGCGGAAACGGTAGTACGGATTAGACCAGACCCGGTCCGGACCGGCACGCTGAATGTACCTCGATACACGCATACAGTCGGCTTTGGGTGATAGTATAGTAATCTATCTCGCGAGAACATGGTGGTATTATATCACCAGGACGGGTTGTCGCTTGTTGAGCAGTCGGCGACCGCTGGGGCTTAGAGGCACAGCAGTAGTCGTAGTCGAACATTTTACGACGCTTGAGAGACGCGGGTCGAGCGACTACCGATACGAGCTGCAAGAGGCCGACCCGAGCACTTGCTTCGCAATAATGCACCCCTTGGACAGATAATCGATTCGTACTTCATGATCTACCGTAATTTTTTCAGGGCAGACAGATTCCTGACCTGAAGGATCTGGCTCATGTTGCCGGGTGGGAGACGCGCAACCCGCATGATCTACGACATGTTCCCTAGGTTGGATCTGTGCTATACACATCCTGCGCGGCATATCATCCCGGCAGGCCAGGATTTACAGGGGATGGTCTACACATAGATCAGATAGATCGTGATCTGCCCGACATGTGCGATATTGTGTTCGTCAGCTTTGCGTCGGATTTGAAGCTCTCATGGCGCGTAATATCTCTTAGACATTATCCACCAGGTGTCATTTTGATGGTTTTCTTACTAAGACGTCGGCAGTGAGACGTCCCGATTGACGTCGATGTCGACTTAATCACGTGACACGACGGTCACGAGTTTTTTTCGCTTCCGTTTTTGACGTGTTTGCTTCAGCCGACATTGGTGTCGCCGGTTCTTATTAAGAACGTTGGCGAGGAAGGTGCTGGAGGGTGGAATGTATGTGCGCCGAATTGTTTCTGAATTACTCCTGTTCTGTTCGCCATCCGGCAATGTGTTTGAAGCTGCGCAACATCAGCGTCCACGTTGATCACTTATAATCGCCCAACAGAGAGAAAAAACAAACCAACCGAAAAAACCAACGGTTCTTGTGAAGAGGTTTTGGCGAGCAAGAGGCTGGATGGTGGAAACGGACGCCGAATTATGTCTGAATTATTCCTGCTATGTCTGCCATCCGACAATGTGCAGCTCGAGCTTCAAAGTTGATAACTCGTGACCGCCATACCCAGAAAGAAGATGAGGCCCCAAAAAGGAACACAAAAATAAAACCTGTGCACGTATTGCGCGTAGTCTTACTCCATTTTGCATCTACGCCCGGTATTGTACCGATCCACTCCACCTGCCGGCCTTCCTTGTCCCTCCGGCGGAGGAAATCGCCGCACATGTTTACTACATGCCGGTACGCTTTGCACGTCATGTCTGTCGGTCTGTCGGTACACAACAGGTCCACGACTAACAAAACAACTTCCTGTCGGTCCGTCGGTACACAACAGGTCCACGACTAACGAAACAACCACATGTAATAAGAACATCAAGCTCTGGGACTCTGATAAACTACTACGAAGAGATTGTGCTCGGCGGCGAGCCGCGCTACACTAAACCCTCTCTCCCAGAGGATATATGCTAGCCTGCGCTCAAGGTTGCTCGATGTTGGTGTCACAATAGAAGCTTGCACACCTCGGACAGATAACCGATTCCCACTTCCATGATATAGATCTTCAAGGGCAGATATATTCCTGATATATAGAAGCTAGCTCATGTTGCAGGGTGGGAGCCGTGTATTCTGCATGAATGACCTTCGAAGGCACGATTCTTGGGTTGGAGCTGTATTGCACATATCCTGCACAACACATCATAGCTGCAGTTCAGAATCTAGATGATCTACTGTAAATCGATCTGTCCGACATGTGTAAGGATTGAAGCCTGAAGAGTGTGTTTAGTCGGGTATACATACACTCTCGGGGTATCCGGGTACCTACCCGAGAATGACCGAAAAAAAATCGCTTCGGTATCGATGTCCTGGATCATTTGATGTAAGTATTGGGTTTTTGGATGAGGCCTCCTGTGCCGGCAGGGGGTCGTCGCCCGGTATTTCTCCCCACGCTAAGTGGACGAGCGTACGGATGCTCTGCGCGGGATCAGTATCTGCAAATGATATGGGAATCCAAGCCTATAAATACTCATTCTACTGCAGCAGTATTATTTCTCGATGTCCTGGATCATTTGGCGCAAGTGTTGGATTTTTGGATGAGTCCTCCTGCACCGGCCCGTGGTCTCGCCCATACTTTGTTGCGTAACTGGATGTTATTTTGTGCTCTCTATGGACCACCACTGGTCGGACACGTAGTTGTCTCACGCAAACTTCCTTACTCTTGCCTCAACTCTGTCCCGCACAAGCTGCGAAAGAAAAATCAACTCGGGCGACGGAGGAAGCCCACTGGCGTCCGCGTAGCTTTGGGTGCGTTTTGCCTTGCCACTCCGTACCCACCCACTAGAAGTGATCCCGCTGTGCCTGTCGTACTTTGCTACTGACTCCGTTTTCGAACCACCAATCTTCATGATATCGTCCACCGCCGTCCCGGCCAGGGATCTGGTGGGGGAGCCTCCCATTCGAAAGGAGTGCCTCGTGAAATGATTCGGCAGGCCTGCCTCCCACAAATGGCCTTGCGGGGAGGCCTTCCTTCGGCCTGCGTAGAGGAGCCGAGAACCCCGGCCACCGTCCGTCGTAACCACGGGGAAGCGATACCCGGTGGTTAAACCCCACCCAATCCGCTGCGCAGGGGAGATGCACGCCGTAACCACCCGGCACGTGCAAATCTGCAGGCAGTCCCTATCTGTCAGCACTACGGCCACCTCGCTAGAGGCCCGAAGAGTATTACCAAACTGGAAATTAAAGATCAAGCCCCTACCTACAGTAGACTCTGGGAGCCTCAGAATTTGCGACCCCAAAGTGTACGAGAGGTCGTACCCCCTACGCATCGAATGGTGCCGCCTGATTGACCGGGACCCCGACCTGCTTTAGTTCACTGGGCACAAAGGTGAGGTACGAATCTACCAATGAACTCGCGCAAGGGTTGCCTGCCCGTGCCTGCTCGACGGACGGGGTCCCATTCTTCCCTTTTTCCGTGTTCTTTCATGGCCATTTTTAGCTTGGAAGCAACCCCCTTTCGGATAGACTCAAGCCGCCTACTGTCTTGCGCATGAGGACCGCTACCGACACGCCTTGTCGCTTACACGGACTACGCCTGGGAGAGACGTTTCATGCATCACCTTGCTGCCTTTTCCCCGAGTGTCAAGGTAACAGAGGAAGTCAAAGACATCGTCTGGCGTGGCTGTCGTCCAACCACGGGATGCCGCCGAAATGACGCGGACGAACGCTTCAAACTCGTCGGCTACCCTACTTTCCGCACTTGCCCGGGACGCCCTTCCATCGCCGCCTATAAGTGGTGTCGCCGTGCCTGCAGCTTCTGGACGCCCACGATGACCGGCGACCGCTGTGGGTACCGCGGGGCCGGTAGAACGCAAACCGGCTGAACGTCGCATTTCCAACAGAAGTTGAACTGCACAAGGTTTTCTTCTCGGCACGCGGAATAAAACGCAAACCGCACCAAGTCCCGGGCCGTTGCGAACCCCCCGCGGGCTGCAGCATCCTGAAGGGGTCTCCCGCTGCCATCGTTCTGTGTACAGGCAAAATAAAGGATGGACCATGACGCCCATGAGTAGGAAGCGTGTGAGCGCGTCATTGTGCGATGGTCACCGACAGACGGTAGTCGTTATCACATCGATACCCGGGTAACTACCCGAGTATGACCGAAACATTCCGCTTCGATACCCGGGTACCCCGCAGAGTAGCTCTGAGAATACCCGGGTGTCTACCCCAGTATGATCAAAACAATTAGCTGTGGTATTCGGGTGACTCAGAGCACTGTACCCTGCTTAACAACATCCTTGCAACCCTTCCTTGGTCAAATCACTCAGGTATTCATTGTCGATCTTAACCCTTTTAGAACTGCAGTCCCGTTTGGGGGGCACACAAATTAGAATTTTGTGTGGTTTGTCCTCGGAACGGAACTGCCTGCTATTAATAGTGTCATTGACTCAGAGCAGAGCCGACGGTACCCCCGCATACATACATCCGTATGGCAGCACGCAATGTTATTAGTATAATACTGCAAGTCAGTCCCTGTCATACGCCCGTGCAGTACGTCCATTCTCACTCGTACTACAACAGCACGTACCAGGTACACAGAAAATCAAATTAAGAACACAAGCCCCACTTTTTGAGGGGCGCTATGAAAAAGTTGGATCAAGAAAACGTGCTCAGCGGCGATCGGTACGTGCTAAATCCTACCAGGTACCTGGTACCAAGTATCTGGTACAGTATACCTGGTAGCATGATATGCTCAAGATGCTGTCACAATAAGGTTCTATAGGCTTGCTCAGATTACATGTATGTTTCTTGTTGGCGCGACCATGCCGTAAGGAGTAGTACATTTACCGTATAAATTTGTATACGTACGTTCAATACTGCATGTTACGTACTGCTCGAGGCGCGAGATTTTCTCACGCCAGGAGAGATCCGCTTGGATATACGGCGTCATCAGCAAACAGCAGTGGGCGGTGTTCGTCTTGCCATATAATACCAGGTACCAGGTATAGGTTATACATCAAGAACGAGCTTCGTATGTGTGGATCGAGCCAAGATGAGGGCATGACATATGTGTAATATGTGAGTTCCCCAGGGATACCCTTATATACACATCTCTTGGTACGCGCTCATCATGGTCCATGATCATATCACCGAAGATCTCATCATTTCCACGCTACGGCTATTGAATGTTGTGTCGGGCAGAACCAGAACGAGGTTCACATGTTCACATGTTCACATGGTACAAGAATAACCGAGGATCGGAGAAAAATCGGAGAAATAAAGCGTGAATCGGGGGAAGAATAAGAATTGGAGAAAAAATGAAAAAATCGATTAATACCGAAGTATTGGAACAACACCTTCAGTTTCTCCCGCATGCGGAATTCGTGAGGGGGCAGCTGAACGGCGCAGGGCACAAAATTAGCCAGCTTGCCTCTCGTTGCGTCTCATAGTGATCTCTCATCGCGATCAACCTACTGACACTACACGAGCTTCCAGGAGACCCACAAGTCGACTTTAGTCTATAGTTCCTCGTCACACCCAGGTGCATTCGCTCTGGACGCCTACACACTTCCAAAAACACAGCAAAAGGAGCGGACGCTAGCAGCAGCAGCACAGCAGCAGCGAGGCTAACATCATGGTCGGACGTTCCTGCCTATTGGCGGCTGCTCTTTCAGTCGGGGATCTAGCATGGGGTGAGCTGTCGCCTGCAGTTGTCTGCGCTTGGGAGGGGTGGACGTCGAAGGCGTCGTAAAACGAGGTCAAGCGGTGGGCATCATGCAACGAGCCCTGGTTTACGGTTGTGCATTGTGCGGCGCGAGGCAATTCCTGTTTGTGTTGTCGAGAAGTCATGTAGACGCTCTCGGGCGGGACAGAGTCCACACAACGTTGATTCGGGCGCGCTGAGTCACCAGCTCATGCTAACCATCGCTGCCGAGCTGCACATAACCTCCCGTGGACTGGCCATGCAGCTGATGTGGTGTTGAGAGCGCTGTTTTTCAGGGTGGGAACCACTGCTGCTGCTGCGATTCCGTTTCAGCAACAGCATGTTCATCGGTCAGTACGAACGTACAGCCTGTAATTTTTTATATGGCATTTAGTATCGAAAACGCCATAATTGTCGCTGGCGCACGTCGCACATTCTGTAGACATGGTTTTCTCTGTGTTCATGTTTATGGTTTTCTCTGTGTTCATGTTGATTTTACGAGCGCAACCAGTCTGGGTAACTGCGATTGGACGACGATTGCGATGAGCGACGTCCCTAGATGTACCCAGCTGGCCACCCACCGCGCACGGGTGCTGATGCCGACAAGCTCGGCAGGGCCCTGCCAAGCGTCGGCGGCGCACCGTTGCACGATTGGCTAAAGGTAGACTGGCGATGGCGCGTGCAATGATGAAAATTGGGAAGTCGACCAAAAATGGCAGAACGATGTTGAAGTGGGAGAGCAGTCTAGCGCAAGGCCTCAAACATAGTCGAGCATGGAACATGCCATCATCAGGAGTCACGAGCCGTGCATGATCCCAACAGCAGCAGTAGGTCAGACTGAGTAGTAGATACAATCTGCTGTTTTATGTAGAGAGGCCTTGCGCTCTGCTTGTCTAATACCTTGTACATTTCAAGACGTTCATCTATGGTCGCTGTTTGACAGAGTGTAACAGGGTGTTCCTAAGAATAGTGCTGGGTTCGGTGGCGTTCTGTTGTTGTCCCCGCTGGTACTTCACGTCTTGATTTTATATGGAAAATAACCTTCATCCCAAAGTTGGGTATCGATCGATCTGCCGATCGGTTGAACTCACAGCTGACGTACTCTTTTAGTTTCTTATAAAATGGATGCAGCTTAGCTTATACCCGGTGCCTGGTACTCTGTCTATCACATGCGCAAGGGCATGTGGGTAAACGTGATCCTTGGGTGGTTCAGATACACCTGGTATAACCGTACAAGCAGTTTTGGTGAGCGGTGTGAGTAAGCTGTTTTAGCTAATAAATACCAGGTATCTAAATATGTACCAGGTACCAGGTACCAGGTATGTATCTACCGCTGCTGTTGACGTACCGCTGTACCACCATACCGTTGTCACGAAGGACTGCTGTCTACTACCAGGGTACTGCTGTTGTTGCTGCTTTTGGTACTCGACGTGCACTCTTCTGTTCATCTTGTGCCGTCGTTATGTCAAGTCACAAGCGTCAAGTGCACTCTTCTGTTCTGTCCTGTCCTGTCCTGGATGGTGTCTGTGTGGGACAAGTTTGACGTGATTTTGGAAGGCGAAAAGTAGACTGGGCACTGGCACAGGAGTGTGCACTGGTACTATTTACGGGGGACCACAGTTGATACCAGGTAAGACCTATGGTATACATGAAAACCTATATATTTAAACATTTTTACTAACAATATTTGGTCCTGTTAACTATGATCCCCGGTAATAGCAGTAATGTACTGATTGACCTGCCCAGTATTCGCAAGTAGTTTTATCTTTCGCCATCGTAGCATATAACCCATTAACCCCTTTAGAACCGCAGTCCCATATGTGGGGACAAACCAGTCAAAATTCAAGTAGTTTTGCCCCAAACGGGACTGCGGTTCTAAAGGGGTTAAAAACGTTTCGGGAGGACACAGAGGAGAGACCGTAGTATTAGTATTAACACTGTTAATAGTACACTGCCTCAATCCAGCACACTGATTGATTTTGACGACAGTCTGATCGCTACTGCTGTCTGAGTCAGCTAGTGTCCGGCCCTAAAGTTAGTCCAAAATGTCGAAAGAGTGCGAGGCTTAGTATTAATAAGAGGAAATTTGAAGCACATGCTCACCAAACAAATGAGCCCAACAGGCTCTCAAGCAGAAAAACATGCTCACCGTCGAGGCTACGACATGTGAGACCGCGGTTTGACCCCTTGACTGACCGCCCCTACACTATATCTAGTATACAATGTTCTAGGAGACCGCGGTTAGACCCCTTGACTGACCGCTCCTAGACTGTACGAAACTAGTACCCAATACCTAGTATGCTATTAAAAGGAGATTGCGGTTTGACCCCATGAATGACCGCTCCCCACACTAAAACTACTATTAATAAACTAAAAGGCTCGTAGGAGACCGCCGTTTCATCCCTTGACTGACCGCCCCCCCAGACTAAAGCTGGTACACAAGATGCTGGGAGACCGCGGTTTGACTCCTTGACTGACCGCAAGTACAGCAGTAGTATATATGTCAGTCGAAAGAGGCCTTGACGCGCCCGAAAAGCCCGTGCCCGTATCAACTCTGCTCAGCATGGGCTCAGGGGCCTCGCATGTTTGGTCTATATATACGACCAGGTATACTTGTATACAAAGTATGTACCAGTACGGAGTATGGGCCCGCAGGCAATAAAGGCCTATCGTACGGAAAACTCTGAGCAAGGCCAAAACGTTGCACACGTTGCATTGTCTACTCACTGGTGGTCTACTTGCTGCATAACAAACTGTTATATAGAACTACATACTTAGATCACAACCCCTGAGCGTGCTCGGTTGGTGCATCCCTGGCCTCTCAGAGCTCTCACTTCCAAACCGCCTCCTTTTATTACTTGCCGGACCTTTCCAGCAGTTCTTTGTTTTCTCGGCCGTTTCTTCCTTTTTTCTTCTCTCGTTTCGTGTGCGTGCGTGTTCTCCGAGCACGGCATCGCGGGAGGACCCCGTACCGTCGCGGGTGCCAGCGGGTGCTGGCGGGTAGAGGGGGGGTTGCAAGGAGCGCGGTCGCCGCTTTCGTGCCTAGGCGTCGCGTGTGCCTCGAGACACGAGGGATGCATGACTGGGCTTTGTCTGGCTTCGATTTATGATTGTTGATAGAGTATGTACGAGTTTATAAAGGTCGTTCGGGACGTCAAGATAATATACAAGCGGTGCTTATTTTTGCGACCACGCTGAAGTTGAAAAAGGGAGGTGTGCAGTTTGAACACCAACGTTATCGAGCTGGCGAACGAAGGCCACGGTGAGCACCGGGCTTCACGCGGGGCGGGCGACGGGGCTGATTGTGGCAGAGAGTGATAAAAGCTTTACCCGGACCGAATCGGTAGCGAGGTGGTCGCGAGAGGGGCGGGCGGCGTACGAGGCTGAGAGAGAAGCTCTTCTGTGCGTTTTTTTTTTTTTTTTTTTCGACCGGGTGTAAGGTGTTACAATCAGGCAGAAAATATTACACGAGAGGGGACGGGGATTTTTTTTCCTTTCCGATTTTTCGGTTTCATTTTCATTGTGTTGTTTTTGCTGCTGTACCGTGCTGTGCTTTCGCTTCTTCGTACATACAGTACAGCATAGAGCATATCGAAAGAAGAAAATAAGTACAGGCAGTAGTACCCTACCTGGGGTGTATGTACGTACGTACGACATCAGCGAAGCGTATATGTGGCATCCAAGCTGACGTCGGAGCTGTTTTTTCCTGAAGCATGGCGGCGGGACTCTTGGCATTATCAAGTCGCCGGTTTGCAACTACGATCCTTGAAACACTAAACTCAATCGTGGACCTCTGTTCGCTTCGCATAATTTGATGTGCTTTTTTCCTTCCTGAGCGAGCGTAGCGGGCGGCGTAGGCCGCCCGCGGAGCGAAGCGCCTTGTATATAGTATCTACCTGGTATGCTGCTGTGGCGTAGTTCTGCGCCCACAGAGGTTGTAGGTCTCTATTAATAGTATTATGATTGTAATAGGATTGAAGAGTCAGCACGGACACTGGTTGTTCGTGCTGGACGTCGACGGGTAGAAATAACGGTTTAATCTGAAGAACGCACACTCGTCAGACAAACCATGGTCTACTGCTGTATTGCTGTAGAGCATCTACTACTGTTAATACTGCGCTGTACCTGGTAGGTCCTATCCTGCCGTTATCAGATGTAGTGTATCAGATGTAATACTGTTTGTAGTGAAGGATCTGTACATACACTGGCATTTCGGGGAATAATAGTAATCAGGACCAAAAATGTCTAGTAAAATTACTGTAGCACATCTATTTTTGCCTTCACGATGGGTCCTGATTATTAGGCTCCCCCGGTAATACTACAGATCCCGCGCAGGATCTGTATATTCTAACATAGCACAGATCCCAACCCGGGAAACTTTGCCCTATCAGCCTTTACGAATACAAGTCATGGAGATTACACGGCCCCCACCTGTCAATATGAACGATGTACGACGTAGGTCGTGCCGATCAGGGATCTATCCGCCCTGGATAACCCTCAAATATCTCCAGTCAGTATTAATATCATGAAGTGGGAATCGATTGTATAGCTGTCACCGATGTATGAAATGTTGTGAGGCCAGCCTTGGAATTAGTTTACCTTAGTATACCATACACCAGGTACGTTTCATACATACCGGGCAGTATTTGGCACGGCGTCCGCCGCCGAGCATCAACCATTTAACTTACTTTCTCTGAAGCGCCCCCGAATCGTTTGCCTCTGTTTCTTCTCACTGTCGGTTTTCGCTCGTAGGCCCATCCCTGGTACCAGGGACTTCTTTCGCGATAGAAACGCCTTTTTTGGCCACCCCTCCTTCCATTTTTGGTCAATGACAATGCAACGTTCGACGGATGTCGCTATTTCCAACACCACCTTTCAAGTATTGTCTTGTAAAACCTTTAGGTTATTCCCCTTATTTGCAACACCACCTTCCAAATATCGTGCAACACCTTTTGGTCAGTTTCTATCTTGCTCGTCGACCCAGACCCAACCCGACCCCAGCCCTGACCTTAACCCTTTGGGGGGCTTGGGACCGGCAGGGGGAGGGCGCTTGTTTCAGCCGCGTTTTTCCAGGAAAACACGGCCGGCCAAAATGCCAGCATCGACCAATTATATCTTGGTGTTGCAAGAATTTATTTTAAAGGTGGTGTTGCAATTAGGGACCCTTCGCTAGCAGTCTACATATTCGCTGTCATATGTAATTCAGCAGCTGCAGCAGCAGACGATTCTGCTGACATGTTCGATGGTATATATAACCTACCTGGTCCAGCACTGTACGCTCCGTTTACCGTCTGTACTGCACCAGCACCAGCGGCAGTCCACCCTATTTGATCATTCGATAGTACGATGTGCCTGGCCTAGCATTATACTCTCCATGTGGTGAGGCTGTATATCTCTATGCGTGGCGACGTTCGAGTGCAACATCGGTACGATAGCCTTGCCTAACGACCTAACAATTCTCTCTCCGCAGGCTTGTCGCGTAAAGCATGGGAACACCGTTACTACGTTGTAAGCTGACAAAGGAACGCTGCGCGACAAAATCTACGCTCGAATACAGCGGTAAATATAGTTTATATACTCGATTTCCAGCACACCATTCACATGTAGGAGATCGGATTTGAGATTTTGAGTCATTGACACTCGAATTGCACCATCTTGTGCAAACACACTTGACTAAAAACGCCCCTCCTTTTCCTACGCGGCTGAACTGCCCCGAACCTCACCGAGAAATCGACCGAAATCAACCACAATCCACTGAAAATCTCTGATACCCGCTGGAAATCACCGAACTCTACATAAATCCGCTAAGGTCGAATTATTTGCACCCAATGTCACCCAACCCCTGGCCTTGTGCGGGCAGGGTTTCCACCGAAAGCCACGTAAAGCCGCCCAAAGCCAACGGAATCAACTAAAATTCAACCCAATCTGACCGTGTACCTTGCATCTCGTAAAATATTGTGTTTGTATGCGCGCAGGGTTTCACTTTGTAGCACCATCGAGCGGGGTTCGGGCGCAGTCAGAGCTTAGCAAGAGCCGGTGGGCAACGTCCCCGGCGGCACCAAGGCACTCCAACCTCGTCACTCTGCAGGTGCGTCTTATTTAAAAATAAAAACGATATTTTACCGCAGTTTCGACATCGATGATTTCGTCGAAACTCATCTTTGCAAGCTGCGTATGTAGTATGTATATGGTACAGCAGCAGCAGTTCGATCGCGCTTACTACTGTATGCGGGTGTTTATATGGCCTCGTGAAGGATGTATGACACGGGATATATCTTGGTTGTTGAGGGGGGAAATGTTGCCAAAGGAAGGATTGGTTCACCCCACCCGTTTTTCGGGACGAAGTGATCCAAAATTTAGAGTTTGGATCGTGTTTGCAGTACGGTGCTAATGTATACCAGGTATGGTAATTCTTAGAGCACCGTAAACAAAGCTTCACACCATACGCAGCTCGCATCGATCGATGAGTTTCGATGAAATCCTCGATCTCACAGATGAGGTGTTTTTATTTATTTTATATTGTTTTCAATACTGTTGTACGGCTTTCAAAAGCTACATCCACGTTTTTTTTACATTATCGGTCCAGAGGAATAACCCACTCGACCGCCCAGTTAGCGCTGACTGAGTGCTCTACACTGGCAGGTTATCCCTTCCAACCAATACATAACCTACATGGATATTTCGATACCCGATGACGTTAGTGGCTAAGCTCCCATGGCGGCGGGACAGCAAGAGTACATGTAGACATGGTGTAGAGTGCACCTGGTACAACATAAGGGTGTAATTACCGGGCACCTCTCGGGAACACATGAAGTCTCTTGGAATAACGGTGGGATCATGTTCGCAGTGGGTTGGTCGATTCTGTGGGACGTGAGAAGAAGAAAAATGCCGAAGAAATTATGACCCGAAGGTCATCCGAATGTCGCCCAAAAGTAGCCCGAATGTTGTTGGTGTCATTCGAATGTGACCGGAATGTGATCCGAATGTAACAACTCGATTCCAACGCGAATGCGACCCGTATGTGCTCAAAGTGTGCTCCAAATGAACCAGATTTCATCCGAATGCCGCAAAAAACAACCCGAATGTCTCCCGAATTTCATCCGAATATGACCAGAATGCCATCCGCATGTGCATACGTAGAGCCCGAGTGTATTCCGAATGCGATCAATCTGTGCTTCAAATGTGTGCATAGTGTGACCCAAATGTGGCCCGGATGAGCTTCTGAATGCGGCCGGAATGTGATCAAATTGTGCTCCGAATGTAATTGGGATATGCCCCCGAATGTGATTCGAATATTATCCGAATGTGCAGGCGGTGGCGCAGGATGCGACGAGCAGGAAGGCGCCGATCCTTGTGACTGGAAACAACGTGGAGGTGACGGAGCCGCTCAAGGAGTACATCGAGAAAAAAATGGTCAATGTCCTCGACAAGGTAAGGCGTGCGCTACAATACGCAGGAGTCCAGTGGAGTACCCAGTTTATGACCATCCGGTTCTAAGACTCTTCGGGAGATAAGACCCCGTAAATAGTCTAGTCACGAAAAGTAATCTACTCGGAAGTAGGATAGGATAATATTTGCAGGAGTGAAAGACAATACCACGTAAATGGCGTCACGCGGCGGTACGAAAGTGGGTACCCCAGTGCCAAGAAAGCGCGCCTCAAAAGTGGTCCCTAGCAGGATGCAGCTCGCCCTTAATGCTCATGCGACTCGCCCAACCCCTCACGGCGTTTCGCGCTTGGTGCATGTTAGTGCATGCCTGGTCGGTGAAGACACGACGTGCTTCATCCCGGCATTGTAAGGATGCGAGGGTCTATGGTCATACGACTACGACCATGCATGACGTGAGTACACCTCTATCCTCTTAATCCTGCGATCGCATACGACTACGGCCATGCATGATGTCGAGTACACCTCCCCCCCCGTACACGTGTATACGACTACGGCCATGCATGATAATGAGGACACCCCCCCCCCCCCCCCGGCTGGTCAGGTGGGGTCGAGCGTGTCGAAGGTGGACGTGCACCTCAGCGTGAACAAGAACCCGCGCGTCAGCGAGAACCACAACACGGAAGTCACAGTCTTCTCCAAGAACCACGTCATTAGGGCAACCGAGACCAGGTAAATAAACCGGTCATTGCCCTTACATTACACCTGGTATTGTGGTAGTCATGGATGGGGATGTTGTATGATCTATTATCACTAGACTACAAACAGGGCAGAGGAGTGGACGATTTCGGTGTCTTGGAGTCGGCTTAGGCGTTAAGTAATATTAGTAGTACGCGTTATTGATTACGAACATAGAAGTATACCTTGGCGCTGCACTGAGGTGGGGAGAGGCACGGCCATGTCTGTAATAGACGACGGGTTGGGACGGAGCACTGGAATACCTCGGCATTTTGGGGTCGGCTTACGCGTTATGTGCATACGGGTACCAGAAATATGCACTGCGCATGGTCGGATGGCAAACAATTACTGGTTTATCGGTATGAATGTCTACCTGTCCAACGCTGGTCGAACTCCGTGTGAGCTCCTTTCTAACGAAGATGCTACGTGTAGGTGATGTTTTTTTAGGCACGCCAAGGCCTATTTTGACCTTAATATACTAGTTTTAGTGTAGGGGGCGGTCAGTCAAGGGGTCAAACCGCTGTCTCTTAGCGTATTTCATGCTAGTTTTAGTGTAGGGGACGGTCAGTCAAGGGTTCAGACCGCGGCCTCTCAGCGTATTTCATGCTAGTTTTAGTGTAGGGGACGGTCAGTCAAGAGGTCAAACCGCTGTCTCTTAGCGTATTTCATACTAGTTTTAGTGTAGAGGACGGTCAGTCAAGGGGTCAAACCGCGGTCTCTTATAATCTTGCATCCTAGGTTTTAGTGGAGGGGGCGGTCAAGCCGCGGTCTCCTAGCATCTTGTGTAATATTAATAGTTATTGTGTGTTGTGTATTGGGGCGGTCAGTCAAGGGTTCATACTTCGATCTCGTATGACGAGGGAAGAAGGGACTGAAGTCGTCCTGCGATAAAAAGGAAGGCACGAACAAACCGTAGGTGGGAGGGGGGCGGAGGAGAGCCTGCGGCCTTACCCTGGATCTGTGTTACGGCTAGCAATAGGAGATACGGGGGAGAAAAGGAAAGAGGAAAGAAAACAAGAGCGAGCATAAGAAATGGCATACTGTTCACATTAAACCGTTCCGTCTACCTGCCAACACCCCACAACAACAACGAAAAGGATAGCATAGTTGCGTGCTAACGTGGTATCTATCCCACGCTCACCTCGACGTACGACTTGGCAGCGACAACATGTACGCCTGCGTCGACCTGGTCACCGACCGCATCCGGAGAAAGCTGCGCAGGTTTAAGGAGCGAAAGGTCGACGAGACGCGCAGCAGGCCCGGTGTCGGCAACTTGTCGGAACAGGTGGGCGTTGGCGCGGCCCTTGGTCTTGCTTCTCGCTACTGCTCTTGTTCTTTGCTCTCTCTCTCTCTCTCTCTCTCTCTCTCTCTGTACCCGGTACCCGTTGTTGCTGCTCTAGCGACAGTTGTTGTTTCTTGCTGTTATTTGTTTGCTCGGGCTCTTGCTGCTTATTTCTTCCTGCTCTTTGGTACCTGGTCCCTGGTAGTTATTTGGTTTACTACAATACTGTTACGGGGGGCCATAGTAAATAGGACCATATATTGTTACTAAAAATAGAAAAGGTAAACATATTGGTTTCTGTGTGTGCCATAGGTCCTACCAGGTACCAGGTATTTCCTATGCCCCCCCGTAATACGTTATTACAGGGAAACATATACGTATATCAGGTACAACACCGGATAATTTTATTATTGTAAAGGGGATAAGGAGTGTACGGGCCCATCGTGGGCTCTGATTACTCTGTGTTAATACCTGGTATATTACGATGTGCTATGTATTATTAATACTACGTACCCCCCCCCTATATAGGATGGGTTGGCGTCGGTTGTAAAACCAGCCGCTCACTACGTGAGCTAGACAACCAGGGTACCGTTTTTTTGTTTTTTTTTGGCGGTCGCCCACAGCTGGTTGCCGAGTTAGATCGTTTGTGCGAGGCAAAGAACCTTTACTTCGCACAATTGGGAATGATCGTATCACATACCAGGTAGTGTTCAAGGTAAGGCACCCAAGAGGCAGTTACATAGTGCTCCCATTGTTGTCTCTGGAAATGCCTACACTGGAAATTAAATCAACTCGTTGAAGCTGTCGTCCATAAGCAAGTCCGCCTCAAAAGCGGTTCTTAGTACGTAGGATGCAGCTCACCCTTCATGCGACTCGCCAGACGCCTCACGGCGCTTCGCGCTTGGTGCAAGCAATGTCTGCCTGGTCGGTGAAAACCCGACATGCTCCGTCCCGGCATTGTAGGGATGCGAGGGTCTATGGTCATACGACTACGGCCATGCATGAGATCGAGTACGTATCTCTCCTGTCGAGTACACCCCGCCCCCCGTAGTAGTTTTGGTTGTTGCTGCTGTTGTGCCTGTTTCTTGTGCTATTACGGGGGACCATAGTACATAGGACCAAATATTGTTAGTAAGAATAGCGAAATATATAGGTTTTGGTGTGTACCGTAGGTCCTATTTACAATGGTCCTCCGTAATAGTTCATGCCCTTGGTGGTGCTCTTCTTGTTCGTGTTCTTGCGCTTTTTTTGCCATACTGCTGTGCATATCGCACCTACTGGCTTGTAGATTGCATCTCTAAGGCCCTTAAGACCTCATTTGTGGGCCCGATCATGCCTTCGCCTCGTCTCTGGGGCTCATAAAACGGGCGTACTTCTCAAGTCCCTCATTGCATCTCAGAACGTAAATCGAGGTACAGCACTACGTGAGCGTCTTTATACTCCTTTCCTGCCGCTATGATATGCTATGCATGATCTATTAAGACGCCTCGGACATATCATGATCTATCTGGTATATCTATCTACTGCAGCTCATCTAGATCCTATCCTGCCGTCATGATATGTTATGCATGATCTGTATCGTACAGATCCGAACCAGGTAGCATGTGCTTGGTCGTGTAGATCATACGGCTCCCACCCGGCAACATGAGCTGTCTATCTGCCCCGACACATCTGGATCATGAACTGTGGGGGTTCGTGATCTAGATCACTTGGTGTTCATACTTTACACATACCGGTATCATCGTGGCGCTAACCTCTACCCTCTGCCTCATCCCCCCCCTCTCGCGCTACCCCGCCCCGATTGTTTTGCGCCGTCTCGTTTTGTGTCCTGACGCCTCCTCTTCCCCCCTCCCCTCCCCTCCCGCCCCCCCCCCCTCTTCTACTACCCTCCCCTCCCACCCCCCTCCCCTTCCCTCCCCCTCTCCTCTCCTCTCCCCTCCCCTTCCATGCCCTCCTCTTCCGTGCCCTCCTCTTCCGTGCCCTCCCACCCCCCTTCCTTCCCCCTCCCCCTCTCCTCTTCCCTCCCCTCCCATGCCCCCCCTCCCCCCCCCCCCCCCCCCCCTCCTGTTTTGTGTCTGTCGTCTCGTACCGCACTGTATCTCGTCATGCCCCTGTGATTTCCGCGGCGGCTGACCATCCTTGGCGTGCTCTGACCCTGCCTTGTTTCGGGTTAACTTCGGGCCCGGTGGTCATTGGATGCTCTGCACTGCTATATACCACTACTTATATGAACTACTATATGCAGGTGGTGGAGGCGGATCAGTCCAGCGCCGCGGCGGCCGCAGAGGCGGTAAGTACAGGCAGTACGGCCGTGAAGCCTACCATGGTATTGGATAGCGCTGTCGCTTCTCCTTGCTCACGAGTTGCACTAGAATGTGCCTGTTGTCGGTTCAGCTGCTTGCTGACGGAGTGCGGGTTGTTTCCTGTCGGCTACTACTGGCGAAGAGCTAGCGAATACCTTGTAGGAAACGATACAACGAATGGTATCGAATAGCCGGCGAAAAATAGCGAAGAGCTTAGCCAGGGACCGTCCAGCCACGAGATATTCCCAACGTAGTGTGTACGGCTTGTTTTGTCCTTGATTTTTTTTTATGGCCTTGTTGTTGGTTTCGGTGTTATTCCCGCTCTTGTGCGTATTCTCGCTCATGCTCTTGCCCCTTTGCTTGGCTTGCTCGCCCTGATTGACCCGGTGCACCTTGCTCACCACTTACGCTAGACCACTTTTCAATCGTTTTTTGTTGTTGTTGTTGCCTTCTTTGGCTTGCTCACGATTTGGACTATTGAGTTGGACTAGTTGTCGCCATTTGCAACTGTTGTGAAATGTCTACACACATAAACACACGTGTCTCGTCTCTTCGGGCTGGTTTGTGTTAGTGGACGATTCACTTACCCCCCCATGCTCGCCCGGATTGACCTGATGCACCTTGCTCACCAATTACGCTAGACCACTCTTCAATCGTTTTTTTTTTTGTTGCCTGCTTTGGTTTTCTCACGAACAGACACGATTTGTCGCCCTTTGCAACTGTTGTGAAATGTCTGCACACATGAACACACGTGTCTCTTCGCTCTGGGCTGGTTTGTGTTAGTGGACGATTCCCTCCCCCCCCCCCCCATGTGCCTACATCCAGAACATGCATAAATACACGCATGCAATGTCATGCAGGTTGCTGCCTCGAACCTTCGTTCTCGGGTTGCGTTTAGCACGCATCGTGGGTTTTCGGTTTTCCTATTTGTTTTAGGGGCCTGCTGCGCTTTCCGACTACCTCCTGCTCGAACTTAGCCTGGCTGCACTCTCGATGGAGACGATTCCGCATGCCACATACTTACGTCCTCCCCCCCCCCCCCCCCCCCCATCTTCCTTCCCTCGATATCTCCCTCGCTATCTACCTATGATTACATCGGTTTTGTATGTATTTGTAGGCGGGAGAAGACCCTTTCGAGGACAAGTACGGGGAGCCTGAGGTGGTTGTGGACATGTCGCTCGTGAAGACCAAGTCTTTCCCCATGCCGCCCATCAACGTCGACGAGGCGGTCATGTGCCTCGACTACATTGACCACGACTGTGAGATTTTGGTTAATAGTCCGGGATGTTTCGGCTTGCTTGCTTGCTTGCTTACTCTGCCTTATATCGATCAATTGATTGTCTGCTGTCGTGAACATCTATGCCGGTGCGTCGTAGGCAGCATGCCGCCAAAACGGCGCGTCTACAACGGATGTTTGTTTTTTACTCCTTTTGGTGTTTGTGTTGACGTCGATGCCTTCACGGTATGTATCCTACCGAACCTCTTCGATACGGCCTCAGTACCTATCCGAACCTTCCGTTTTCCCGTTATGGTTCGGTACGAACTCGGTACTGGTACCGGTGGCATTGGCCATAGTGTTCGTGCTGAGGCCTTCGAGAAGATTGCTTGATGCGCTGATCGTGGCACTAATAGTTGGTGCTGATGCTGGAGCCTTTTTAGGTAGCGTGTGGTTTGCTGGAGTTGGTGCTGAAAGTGTTGGTGTTGATGTTTCCTGGGAGAGCGTCTGATGCACTACTGTGGTGATGCTTTTTTTACCCAAATCTCCAAGGAAGATTAAAAAAAAAAAACTGTAGTGATGTTGGTGTGGATGCCTGTTTGGAGAGGTTGTGATGCAGTGCCAGCTGTACAATGTTGTCGTCGCTTTGAGGCGGCGTTTTTTTTTCCCACCAGTATATATTTATGTTATCCGCCTTTTCCCCTCTCTCCCCTCCCCGTCTCGTCCTCTTCTCTCCCTCCCCCCTGCCCCGCCTTGACTGTAACAGTCTACCTGTTCCGTAACGCAGAGACAAACGAAGTGAACGTAGTCTACAAGCGCAACAGCGGAGGCGTGGGGCTCATCCAACCGGAGGCAGGGAAATAAGGAAAAATAAGTCGTTTTATGCCAGTTGCTATCCGCGGTAGCTCCCGGTGACATGTTGTTGGCAAAGGCATCAAGGGGGGTACTTGGAGGGGGGGGGGGGGACGGAGCGGCCGCCCCTCTTTTCTCTCTCGTGCGTAATGCGGATGTATCGACGATGTTCTCTCTCGAGTGTTGCGCGCGACTGTGTCGGTGATATTGTTAGCATTGGTTCCGGGCCCTTTCGTGTGCAACTGTCGATCACACGCGTAGCCGTGGCCCTTGCGCTGTTGCCGCAGTGTTGACCCTCCCCTGGCTTTGTGCTAACACGAGGTGTTGCTCATCGCTATACTTCTTAAGAGTAACACAGGAATTTCGGCGCGTGGGTGGATAAGCGGAAGCGGAGGAGGAGGGGGGGGGGGGGGGGGGAGTCGCGACCGCGATGCGCGCAGTCGACACCAGTACGCGAAGAGAGATAAAGGTTGGGAGGGGGGGGGGGGGAGTCGCGACCGCGATGCGCGCAGTCGACACCAGTACGCGAAGAGAGATAAAGGTTGGGAGGGGGGGGGGGGGGGGGGGGAGGGATGTACTCGTGCCATGCATGGGCGTATCACCATAGACCCTTGCTTCTCTCCAATAATGCTGAGACGGAGCTTGTCGGGTCTTTACCCACCAGACGGGCATTGCTAGCCCCGAGCGCGCGCGCGCGGGGGGGGGTTCTAGCGAATGTTAGCCGATAAGCCTGTCAGGTCTGCGTCTAGCGCATCATAGAGGAGGGCAGGATGGAAGGGGTGTTGTTTTTTGAGCGGGTCGAAGCTCTCCCATGCCAGAGGGGGCGAATCGAGCGCGAATAAACTGTTACTCGTTAAGGTAAGCCAAGCCAAGCCAAGGCCGCCATGGATCTACTATCTCCAGTATTAGACTGATGAGATTGAACACATGCACGTGGTTTCCGGCGCTTCGAGTGCCCGGCTGGACGGTACTGTAACGTTACCGGTTACTGTGACACATAAACGGAGCGTTCGAAACCGGCTTGACGCCGGAGGTTTGCGCCTGGAAAGTGTGCGCTGGGGGCAAGAGGACAATAGAAACAGGTGCACGCCGACAAGAGCGTAGCGCAGGGTCTGATCATGACTGCAATACAAGAAGGAAGGAAGGAAGGAGGGAAGGAAGGAAAGAAAAAAGGGACACATGTATAATTTGAAGGTCTGGCAGTTCCCCCATGGGCGGACATCCGGTGTCGACCATAGACACGTTCACAAATACGATTACCCTTCTCCCAAGCTTCCACCTCTGCTACTACTACGTGGTACGGGGTTATTTCTGAGGCTCCTTCTCCAAGTCCCCAGCACGGTTACATGTGGTACGGGGTTATTTCCGAGTATCCTCCAAATACCCACCACGTGTATGTGGTATATACGGCATTATTATTTTAGTCTTTTCTCCGAATCCGCCCGACCACTTTTCTATGTGGGCGGGCGGGATTTTTTTCTGAGTTTCCTTTCCCAATCCCGACCACGTTTATATGGTACGGGGTTATTTCTGAGTCTCCTTCTCCGAATCCCCACACTTATACTGGTATACCAGTATGGTACGGGATTTTTTCTGGTCCTCTTTTCTCCTAATCTCCACGACGTTTTGCACGGTGCGGGATTTTTTCTGAGTCACCCTCTAACCCCCAGCGCGGTAATGTGGGATGGGCTTTTATGAGTTTCTTTGTCATAATCTCAACCACTTTTATATGGGACTGGTACGGGATTAAATGTGAACCTCGTTCTCCAAATCCCCACCGCACTGTTTGCTACGGGAATAGGCATTGAAAGGGACACGGAGACATTTCTGAGTTGCCTTCTGTCTCGAGAACCTCAAAAATGTCCGCGATACACGGAAACAAAAAAACGGTACACTATAGTGGTGTTTTTTCCGCCTGTTGGGAAGTATAAGGACGTGGAGTCAAACTTCAAACTCTTCAAGGCGCAACAAATCAACCTGGGGAAGCAGAGGGGTGCTGTTTTCTGTCCCGGCATACGGTTTTATTGAAATGGGTACAGGGGACACATTTCTGAGTTTCCTTCTATAATTCCCACCACGTTTACGTAGCGCTCCATACGAGGAACGTCACAGTAGTATTCATAGTGGTTCCTTCAGAACTCCACGTCCATTTTGGAGGCATATTACTTGTAATTATATCACCGTAAGATACGTACAGCAGTAGTACAGCGGTGTTCAAGACTGGTGTAGGCCAACGTTGCCGTCGTTTCATTTATTTACATCGTGCTCTGATCACGAATGGACACAGATCGTCATCTTGTTCAAGATAGCTGCGTCGCAACACGCACCAGTACAGTAGCGGTCCCTCTCAATAGTGCCGGTATAGTGCCGGTATAGTGCCGGTATGGTATGCGCCAGCCAACAATACCGGCACTACATGTAGCGGCAACCGGTACTATAAATAGCACACTACGACACTGCTGTCGTGAATCCCATATATATGTCTGTGCCAATAAGCGACTCTACAGGCACTATAGCATGAGTGAGCAACCGGCACTATAGAGGGGCCACTCTGCGGCACTCGCAGATTGAATCCCCTTCCGCGCTTGCTTGCGATAGTGTGCTATTAATAGGATGATGTGCTGCTTTGACGCGCTACGACCATGATGCGCTACGCTCTGTCCTTTGCAAGCGCCAGTCCTCTTGCGTTGAGCTCGAGCTCGTACCTGGCACGAGAGGTGTTACGTACGTACAACAAAACGGTGCATCCCATCAGGGTATGTATCAGGGGGGGGGTTGAGCGCACGACACAAGGCTGTCAGATAAATTAACGTATCCTGCCGAACGCAAAAAGCTCTCTTCGACAGAACGCAAAAAGCTCTCTTCGCTATTACCACAGCAGTACTTCTCAATAAGGGGTACTATAGGCTTCACCTGATAAACAACCCCATGGTCCGCATTAGGTCTAAAAACAAATAGCGCCTATATAGTGCCTATTATTGTGGCAATAGTGTTGTAGGCTTGACCTGATAAACATCCCCATGGACTGCAGCAGGTGTAAACGAATGGTGTCTATAGTGCCTAGAGCGCTTATTGTGGCAGCACAAATGGGATACGCTGTACACCGGGAACAGCACTAATGTTGTCAGTGCCCTTAAGAAACTCCACCAGTCAGAAGTATTTCGGTCAAAACGTGCTACCTTTCCTGTAGTTTTAACCCCTATAGTACCATGCATCGTTACTTCAAACGTGATAATAGCGCCGATCGAAGTTACAGCAGTAGCTTGGAGGCAGGTTCGAAGATAGGCTAAGTAGCACCCATGCCATACCAGATACAAGCTGAGGTAACATCCGTAAGTTAGAAAACCTAGTTGGGTTTTCTTCTCGGTGTTTTTCTCTTTTCCTGCTGCTACTGTAGTAGCTACCAGGTATATTACTATGAGGGGTCGAGATTTGCGTTACCGGAGAGAACTATTAATACATACCTGGTGGTGATAAAAAAGAAGCTGATAAGAACACAAGGCTCGACTTTTGGAGGACATTTGACTAAGAAACTGGAGTATCAAATCATGCCCAGTGGCGCGCGCTACACCAAACCCAATGCAACAGCCAATGCTCGAAGTTCTTCAAGGATGGGAACACAATGTTATTCTAAGGCTTGCTAATACCAGGTCTTCCTTGTTGGCGAGCCCATACTTTAGGGGTGTCACCCGAACGTTCACATCATTTCAACTCGTAGTACATATTGGGGTTAGTGGATAACTAGGTTTCCTGGTTTGAGTTCTTTTTCTTCGGTTATCTTCTCTTTCTGGGGTGTTTTTGAGTGATATATGTTGAAGCTCATGCAAACATTGTCGGATGGCAAAGGTGATCATAACAAACAATCGAAACTATCATAATACATTCTCTGAAAAGTCTAGCGGAGCTTTTGGGTTGATGAGGCGCCGAGACCTCTGCCCACAATCCGTGAGTAAGCTACTGTAAAACATATCTCGCTTTCCGTTTTAACTTTGCTTTCCGTTTTCGTTTTCCTTTCCTTGTCCGTGATCGTTTCGGATTCCGACTACGTGCCCATTTCTCCGTTTCCAGCTTCGTTTCTGTCTGTGTTCCTTCTTCCGCTTATGTTTCCGTTCCCTGTCCGGTTTCAGTTTCGTTACTGCTGCTGTTGTTTCCGATGTCCGTCGCCTGTTTATGTTCCTGTTTTCGCATTTCACTTTAGTCTTATCTCTCCGTTTCCGTTCATGTTTCCGCTTCCGTCTCCGTTTCCGAACACACTAGAATATACCTGTACTTTGTACACTGGCGCAAAGTTTCTAAATTATCGTATCAATTTATACTAGCATTCAACCAGCGAATTCAACGCGCACGCGCGCCTACCTGCGATTAAGGTTCTGGTACAATTCCTTCAGTCGGGCTGAGCGTCTGGCGACTAGCTCGAGGTTCACGAGTTCCATTTCTGTCCGTTCCGTCTCCAAACGTCGCCTTCGTTCCGATCTAACGGCTGCACCTTCAGAATCTACCGCCCACCTAGCCTGGAAGAGAGGAAGGAATCCACAAATCGATCAGACCCTCAAGTCCTTTTGTGCGTTGTCTTGCACATTAAACCGGTATTTCTACCCAACTGGGTATACATCAGTACGCTCAGGGTGCGTCCTGATTCTTCATCCTAGAGAGATGCCAATTCTGTGGCCACAGAATGTGAGACAGGGAAAACGAAAATAATGGCAAATGGAGCAAGGAAACGTAAGAGAACCATGTAAATATTTCCGGGCGGATATGTTACATTCCTGACTTACAGGAATCGCAAGACCCTCAGAAGATCATATTCGGGCGAGGGGGGGGGGGTCTATCTGTATGGCACCGCTCTTGCGCGCGTGGTTGCCGGGTGGGATCTGCAGGATACAGCTCTCCTTGTACAACATGTTAGAACGAAAGACAATATAACATAGGACCTACAGTAGATGATCTACAGTTTGTGGGCGCCCACAGTGAAGAAACGTTACCTGGTTTGTTTAGAAAAAAAGGCTCAGATCGGCATGACCAATAGGAAAATTGGGTCAAGAAACACGGCCCAATGAGAAAAGTGGGAGAAAGGTCGGAAAAAAGAAAACATTGAGCCTGGACACCAAATTGGCGCTTCTTGACACCTGGCGCCCACCGTGCAGTACAGGACACCTACGTATCGGGAAATGAGCCATGATGAGAAAAGGCAGGCTGATATTCGCAGGAAACCAAGAAATTCGGGCGTCGATCTACTGAAGTTACTGTTCATAGTGCGGAACGCACCCATTCTTGAATAAAACAATCCAACGTGGAGCCGATTTCCCGATATTATTGCAGTACAACGTGGGTGTCAAGTGTTGTACATGAACTACAGTAGATCGTTTTCGGTCAGATATTTGCTCTTACCAGCGCCGCGGCAGTATCATGGATCTTCACCGCCTCCGCATTTCGACGCAGCTACGACGGGACGAACACAATGTGCGGGGGGAAAACAACGAGGGAGGGGAGTCACGTGTCATCACAGACGGCCAGGCTCTCGACAGGAATGGCACATATTCCAGGTGGAGCAATAATTCTATCATAACGTCGTTCGTACAGGAGTGTCGTGGATCTGCACCATCTCCCTCGGCATTTCGATGAAGCTGCGGCGGACGAACAGAGGGTGCGGAGCAGACGCAAAGAGCGAGGGAGGTCACACGTATCATCGGAGATAACTTCTCGGCAAGAACGGCACATGTTACGGGAGGGAGGGGAGCAGTATGTGTATCAGCTCGTCATACGTACAACGTTATCATGAATCTTACGATGGTACAGTAGGTTACTACTTATTCGGGAAGAGAGTTGACATACACTATGCACGAGACGAATATGACTAACCCTAATCCTACGCATATCCTTAGCCCTGAGCCTAAGCAAATCAGACCAAATCTTGAATAAGTGGTAAGCTCTATATACTGGATCATACAGCGGTATCGTGGATCGTCGACGCAGCTGCGCGCCAACAGAGCGTTCGGAGCAAACGCAGCAAGGGAGAGGGCGACGCGCGATCTCATCAAAGACAGGCTCTCGATCAGAACAACGGCCCTTTTTATGGCAGTGCCGAAGCTATACTTTTATTGTCAAGTTGTATACAAACGTGTGTACCGGGTATTTGGATACGATCCTCATGCTGCTGCCAGCTACCAATCGCGATGGCGACGATACGGTGATTGCATAGACGGGAGAAGCGGCATCAGGTACGCTCTGTTGTCGTGGCTGTTCCGTCGCAAGTTTTGAGCACTTCGTGTACGTACCAAGACAAACGTAGCTGTAAGCTTGTACAACACGTACCATGGATATATAACTACATACTTAGATCACAACCCCTGAGCGTGCTCGGTTGGTGCATCCCTGGCCTCTCAGAGCTCCCACTTCCAAACCGCCTCCTTTTATTACTTGCCGGACCTCTCCAGCAGTTCTTTGTTTTCTCGGCCGTTTCTTCCTTTTTTCTTCTTTCGTTTCGTGTGCGTGCGTGTACTCCGAGCACGGCATCGCGGGAGGACCCGGCACCGTCGCGGGTGTCAGCGGGTGCTGGCGGGTAGAGGGGGGGTTGCAAGGAGCGCGGTCGCCGCTTTCGTGCCTAGGCGTCGCGTGTGCCTCGAGACACGAGGGATGCATGAACGGGCTTTGTCTGGCTTCGATTTATGATTGTTGATAGAGTATGTACGAGTTTATAAAGGTCGTTCGGGACGGCAAGATACTATTCAAGCGGTGCTTATTTTTGCGACCACGCTGAAGTTGAAAGAGGGAGGTGTGCAGTTTGAACACCAACGTTATCGAGCTGGCAAACGACGGCCACGGTGAGCACCGGGCTTCACGCGGGGCGGGCGACGGGGCTGATTGTGGCAGAGAGTGATAAAAGCTTTACCCGGACCGAATCGGTAGCGAGGTGGTCGCGAGAGGGGCGGGCGGCGTACGAGGCTGAGAGAGAAGCTCTTCTGTGCGATTTTTTTATTTTCTTCTTTTCGACCGGGTGCAAGGTGCTCCAATCAGGCAGCTTTCTTAGTACTTGCCGGACCTCTCCAGCAGTTCTTGGTTTTCTCCATTTCTCTTGGCACGTCCTTTCTTCCTTTTTTCGTCTTTCGTTTCGTGTGCGTGCGTGTACTCCGAGTACGGCACGGCGGGAGAGCCCGGCGCCGTCGCGGGTGTCAGCGAGTGCTGGCGGGTAGAGGGGGGGTTGCAAGGAGCGCGGTCGCCGCTTTCGTGCCTAGGCGTCGCGTGTGCCTCGAGACACGAGGGATGCATGAACGGGCTTTGTCTGGCTTCGATTTACGATTGTTGATAGAGTATGTACGAGTTTATAAAGGTCGTTCAGGAGGGCAAGATACTATTCAAGCGGTGCTTATTTTTGCGACCACGCTGAAGTTGAAAGAAGGAGGTGTGCAGTTTGAACACCAACGTTATCGAGCTGGCAAACGACGGCCACGGTGAGCACCGGGCTTCACGCGAGGCGGGCGACGGGGCTGATTGTGGCAGAGAGTGATAAAAGCTTTACCCGGACCGAATCGGTAGCGAGGTGGTCGCGAGAGGGGCAGACGGCGTACGAGGCTGAGAGAGAAGCTCTTCTGTGCGGTTTTTTTCTTTCCTTCTTTTCGACCGGGTGTAAGGTGTTCCAATCAGGCAGAAAAATATTACACGAGAGGGGACGGGGGGTTTTTTCCCTTTCCGATTTTTCGGTTTCATTTTCATTTTTTTTGCTGCTGTGCCGTGCTGTGCTTTCGCCTTCTTCCTACTGTACATACGAGTACAGACATAAGAGTATATCGAAAGAAGAAAATAAGTACAGACAGCAGTATCCGACCTGGGGTATGTACGTACGTACGACATCCGCGACGCGAAGCGCATATGTGGCATTCGAGCTGGCGTCGGAGCTGTTTGTTCCTGAAGCATGGCGGCGGGACTCTTGGCATTATCAAGTCGCCGGTTTGCAATTACGATCCTTGAAAAAACTAAACTCAATCGTGGACCTCTGTTCGCTTCGCATAATTATTTGATGTACTTTTTTCCTTCCTGAGCGAGCGTAGCGGGCGGCGTAGGCCGCCCGCGGAGCGAAGCGCCTTGTATATATATATATATATATATATTATTTTTTTCTCATCCCATTCATTATCTTCGCACGTCTTCTTCTCTCTCTCCTTCCAACTCGTAACTCAGATCCGGGGTCACATAGCAGGCTCTTCTCCCCCCTTCCTGCTACGGTACGTGCCTTCATTTTTATCGCGAGAAGATTTCAGCCTTTTCTTCCCTCGTCGACTCGCATCGAATTGTGCCTACCCACGCTGCAAGGCGCTCTGAACAATTGAATCCTTTTTTTTATTTTTGCAAATAAAGTCAAAGTCCGACCCACCTGGGGCTCGAACCCAGGACTCAAACAAGTAGAATTCGAGGTTAATCACTTGAACCACCGGGGCGACCGGTCAGAGGTACACTGCAGTATACTCTGAGTACCACGTTAATATGTACGTAGCTGTGAGGATCCGCGAGTTCGGCTGGTTGATTGAATAGTCAAGCTGCGTCATATGTCGGTATCACAACAACAAGAACAACAACAACCACAAGAACAACAACAACAACAACAACAACAACAACAAATATCCAAGGAAAGAGGGAACAACCGCAACTCACCTCAGCTTCGCGTGCTCGAGCCCGTGCAGCCATCCGTGAGCCCCTACTGCCCCGTCTTCAGTGGCTAGGCTCTGCAATCAGCACCTCTCCTACCTGCAGCAGTCGGTGATGTGGGTGTCGACGACGTCGACGCCGCCGCCGCGGTTGCGCGGTTTTAGATTTTAGATCGTATTATAAAATGTGACGGTTTCAAGTATTTGCCAAAGATAATCAGGCGTATTTATATCCGGGTAATTTCGTACTTTCTCTTTTCTTGACACGTCGGCACGACCCTCCACGACTGACGATCAGTGTCGACGTGTCGACCTCTCGAGATTCGTTTAGACTAAATAACATATGCTACTTTTCTATTTTTCATGTGCTTTACTTCCTTGGCGGGTGTCAGAGTGCCCTCTTCGAGTACTTACGTCTTTGGCTGGTGAAGCTGCGAGAACGAAGGTTCCGAACGCATAAGAAATGATCAAACAAGTACAATTTCAACTCAGATTTTGCCATTTTGATTTTGCCCAATTTTGTATTTTGCCATTTTGCCATATGAAATATTCACACGATAAAAATGCGGCGGAATTACGCCCGAGATGTTCGCATAAAATCAACCAGCTTGGCGAGCATCAGGGATGGGCTCACTCTCAAGACGTGTACCATAATAGCAGCAGCAGACCTTCTACACCACCGTGACTACCCAACAGGGCCGTTCCTCGCCTCGCACTGCAAGCAGTAAGAAGGCTAGCTTAGCATGTCCGAGGATGGGAACTCATGCCGCAGGTTCTGAGGTTGACGAGGGGCGGAGAAATTCTCTGCACACACGGAAGCAGTGGTGGTGCTCGAGCTCGAGCAGCAGCAGCAGCAGCAGCAGGGATGGCGAAGTAGGCGGCCTGCTCCGAGTTTGTCGCACCAGGTCCTCGCATATCCTTGGAGCTTTCGTCCTAGCAACGCTCGCCGGGGGAGCCACCATAGGGCTGCAGCTCGCGGTGAGCGGCGACAGCGGCGTGAAGCACGCTAGGCTGAACGCTAGGGCAAAGGGCGACTTGGACGGCTATGCTGTTTCTCCGCCCTCATTTTTTTCAAAGGGTCGAAACCACCACCACGCAAACAACGGCGGTGCTGATTTAGCACCAGCAGCAGCAGCAGCAGCAGCAGCAGCAGCAGCAGACACAGAGACAGCAGCAGCCGCTTATGATGATCTTGACGTCATTTTCCACACCGACGAAGGGGGGGAGGAGACAGAACGTCATAGTAACTCTCAAGACGGTGGTACCATCCCCAGCAACAGCAGCAGCAGCAGCGGCAGCAGGAGGGGGAGCAAGGAGACTAACCGATCTCTTCCGATCGGCTCCCCCGTCCCCCAGGAGACTCTCGTGCCCCTCCCGGGACCAAACAACCCCCACGACGCATATCCAGACCATCGTTTCGACGGTCAGAGAACAGGGTTCAGCGCGAAGTCACAGGGAGGTCCTATGGAGGCTGTCTATCATGTGCCAGCTTACACCGGTCGGTTCGGGTGGGGCATAGATTGGACCCTTGGCGTATCGGAAGAGGAAGCGGGGGAAGACGTGATCGAGCCGGCTCGGTGTCGCGATGAGCCGGCGAAGCGGGGCTTCGTGGAGTACGTGATGGAGAGGCGGGAGGAGGCCTCGGAGTTGGTGGGTGGTACTACTACTCGTACCCCCAATAACAAGGTAAGGTGGCTTGGTAGGGTTGGTTATATTTGAAGCAGCAGTGCTGTCAGTTATTTTTTTCATTTGGTGCATGCGAGTTGCAGCAGCAGCAGCAGTAGCTGCAGCGAAGTACTCGAGACAAATTAAACAATTATTTGCGGGTGGAACATCTGGAAAAATAAAATGTGTGAATTCTTACGTCGAAACTGGACGGAGAGGTCTAAGTTTGGTTTCGTCGGCCAAATCTGGTTAATCAGGCCTTCCTCGATCCGTTTTGTGTATGGCCAAAAGCCGAAAGTAGGTATATAACAAGCGCTTCGCTACGCACGCTCGCTAAGGAAGGAAAGTCACATTGAATTATGCGAAGCGGCCAGAGGTCGGTGATTGACTACAGTTTTTTATATGATTGTATATAGTGTAGTTGCAAACTGGCGACTTGATGATGCCAAGAGCCCCGCCGCCATGCTCTACCTAAGTCCCAGAGGACTTGAAAAAAAACGAAATGGGTGTCAAATAAACGAAATATTAGGGCCGGTCTTATCGAGGGCAAAATAAACGAAGAAAAAAACGAAATAAAACGAACAGACTTTCGTTTTTCGCAAAAAACAGCAGGTTGAGTCCTAACGAGGGGAAAAAAAACGAAAAAAAAACGAAACAAAAATAAGAAGCCTGGTCGAATTTTTACGCGGTGCAATTTTTCGGAATGACTCAACCGCCACAGCACGTGGTTCCCGGCGATAGCGCTCGACAGCGACGGTGAATAGACACAACTCGCACACGTAAGGCACCCTCCACAGCAGGCGGTTCTCGTGGTCCAACCCGCTCCCTACGGAGTGCTCTAGAACTTGTGTATCGGCCATCGCTGTTCGATGGCAGACGTTTGAATGTTGAGTGGGACTCATTTCCAAAAATATACCGCCACAGCCACTTCCTGATCCCCCGGTTTCTTACGAGGGCACCCCATGGTGATTCCATACCCATATGTGCTCGCGCCGTCAGCAGACAAGCCGCGTGGCAGCCACATGCACTACCTCGGCCATCGTGCGCTTGCCAACCGGTCGTAGAAACTTCGTCGGAACTTCATCCCAACGCGTCGAGCTCCTCCTATGTTCCTCTTCGACCCTGGGTATCCCATATTTCGTTTATTTGGCACCCATTTGGTTTTGTCCTCTGGGACTTAAAAAAAACGAAATGTGAAAACGGAGGTATCGGAATCTCTACTTCTAATTTTTACAATTTGACCAATAAAACTCACGTACTCTTTAGTTCTGTTTTTCGTTTTTTCATTTCGTTTTTTTTCCCGTTTATTTTGCCCTCGATAAGACCGGCCTTTGAAAAAAACGAAATGTGAAAACGGAGGTATCGGGATCTCTACTTCTAATTTTTACAATTTGACCAATAAAACTCACGTACTCTTTAGTTCTGTTTTTCGTTTTTTCATTTCGTTTTTTTTTCCCGTTTATTTTGCCCTCGATAAGACCGGCCTTAATAAGAAAAAAACATTTTGGACGTCACATACGCTTCGCGTCGCGGGCGGTTCGCTCACATACCGTACGTGCGTACATATATGATACCCAAGGAGGTACGTAGGGTACTTATTTTATGGGTATTTGCCAAAATCAGGTATATCTGGCCACTTTTCGACCAAAATCACTTAATAAGTACACTCTAAAACAAGTACAAAACACACATCCCAGGAGCCCTGCTATTGGCCAGGCTGACATCGTCACTGATTTTGGCTCGAACAGGCCAAGGTATACCTTCTCTGTCTAGCTTTCAACTGATTTTGGCCAACTTTGAACCAATCAGAGAGGCCATACGTACACTGTTTTTTCTGTCCGTATGGGCCGGTCTTATCGAGGGCAAAATAAACGAAGAAAAAAACGAAATAAAACGAACAGACTTTCGTTTTTCGCAAAAAACAGCAGGTTGAGTCCTAACGAGGGGAAAAAAACGAAAAAAAAAAACGAAACAAAAATAAGAAGCCGAGTCGAATTTTTACGCGGTGCAATTTTTCGGAATGACTCAACCGCCACAGCACGTGGTTCCCGGCGATAGCGCTCGACAGCGACGGTGGATAGACACAACTCGCACACGTAAGGCACCCTCCACAGCAGGCGGTTCTCGTGGTCCAACCCGCTCCCTACGGAGTGCTCTAGAACGTGTGTATCGGCCATCGCTGTTCGATGGCAGACGTTTGAATGTTGAGTGGGACTCATGTCCAAAAATATACCGCCACAGCCACTTCCTGATCCCCCGGTTTCTTACGAGGGCACCCCATGGTGATTCCATACCCATATGTGCTCGCGCCGTCAGCAGACAAGCCGCGTGACAGCCACATTTTTTTTTTTTTTTTTTTTTTTCCATCCCATTCATTATCTTCGCACATCTTCTTCTCTCTCTCCTTCCAACTCGTAACTCAGATCCGGGGTCACATAGCAGGCTCTTCTCCCCCCTTCCCGCTACGGTACGTGCCTTCATTTTTTATCTCGAGAAGATTTCAGCCTTTTTCTTCCCTCGTCGACTCGCATCGAATTGTGCCTACCCACGCTGCAAGGCGCTCTCAACAATTGAATCCCTTTTTTTATTTTTGCAAATAAAGTCAAAGTCCGACCCTCCTGGGGCTCGAACCCAGGACTCAAACAAGTAGAATTCGAGGTTAACCACTTGAACCACCGGGGCGACATGCGCTACCTCGGCCATCGTGCGCTTGCCAAACGGTCGTACAAACTTTATCGGAACTTCATCTCAACGCGTCGAGCTCCTCCTATGTTCCTCTTCGACCCTGGGTATCCCATATTTCGTTTATTTGGCACCCATTTCGTTTTTTTTTAAGTCCTCTGGGACTTAAAAAAAACGAAATGTGAAAACGGAGGTATCGGGATCTCTACTTCTAATTTTTACAATTTGACCAATAAAACTCACGTACTCTTTAGTTCTGTTTTTCGTTTTTTCATTTCGTTTTTTTTTCCCGTTTATTTTGCCCTCGATAAGACTGGCCCTATGTGTCTGGCCTCCTCCCTCGGTTGAAGTTTTTACCAGGTACCATGGTATATATTAACGTATAAACTCTGTACTCGTACGTCGTACGTAAAAGTCAGCACTGATGTTCGTATTTGTACATGCATACATACATGCGTACTCTGGTTTCACTTTTTCTTCTTTGGGGTGTGCGACGTGCTCAGTTATTAAATATTAATAGCTGATGTGATGTGAACTCTGTCGTTTTTTCATGGCCACAGCAGTCGATACAGCACCATATGGTCTTTGTCTGCTCCACCCCGCGTCGAGGTGGTCTCAGGTTTGGTACGGCAAGATAAGTTCGTGCCGAGCAGGCGGTTCCGCTCCGCGAGGATGGTCTAGAAGATTTAAAGCTGTCGACGAGGGGGGGGCGGCAGAGTAAATACTCTTGGCGCCCCCGCCGTGGCGAAACAAACGACACTACTATTACGGGGGACCATAGTTAATAGGACCTATGGTGTACATAAAAACCTATATATTTAACCATTTTTACTAACAATATTTGGTCCTATTAACTATGGTCCCCCGTAATAAGCCTAGTAATAGTTACTCTCTGCAGGTCCAAGTGGAGCCCGTGGTATCTACATGCTATAAGGATTACCCTGGGCTGGGTAGTCGATGGATCTTTTACCCCCATAGTAGGTAATACCATCACATTTGACGTCGTCCAGGTTTCTTTTTCAAGTGTTGGCCACCTCGCCTCCGGGGGGGGGGCACGACAGATTTGTTTCTTCTAGTTTTTGCTTCCATTTTTTTCTTTTTCTCTTTCTATTTGTCTACTTTGTTTCTGTTTTCTCTTTGATTGTTGCCTTTCGTTTCTCTATTTCATAGATTGTGTATGTCGTGCCTGTCGTATTTAGTATGATGACATGGCTTTGCATTGCCCACTGCTGTGCTTACTGCATGGTACGTGGCAACGTAGTATCTCTGTGGCGTAGCTTTGTGACCACAGAACTTGTATATCTTCTAGGATTGAAGAATCGGCACGGGCACTGGTTGTGCTGGATGTCGACGGGTAGAAAGAACGGTTTAATGTGAAGAACACACACAGGGCACGGCTTCGAACCTCACTTCGAACGTTTCTTTTATAGAAACGCTTGCGCGTGCGTACAAAAACGCATCTCCCTGGTTCCCCAGGTAATGGAACGAAGCGGGTAGGTCAGCGTACAGACGTGTACGGTTCTGACGCCCCTAAGATCCCGCCGTTCTGAGGGGGGGAGAGGGTTGTAAGGATTACCCTGGGCTGAGTAATCGATCGATCTTTTACCCGTACCCCTATAGCTCGGTACCAGGTACCCTGGTATGTATTGCCATCACATATACCCTAAACAAAGGAATACAATCCCGATTTTGAAGGCCATGTGGCACGCCTAATGCTATAGGCGCATTCTTTTGTTTCCGGACTTTCATGGACAGAACACCGCTTGTTGCGCGCGTTTTTGTCTTGGTTTTAGTATTACCTCATTTTGGCTCAAACGGATCAGGTATACCTCATTTTGGCATTTGCCCTTATTTTAATATTTTGGGTAATAGCTGAAGTATGTACGAAAGAGAAAGCACAGCACGCAGCACCGCAAAAACAATGAAAATGAAACCGAAATTTCGGGAAGAAAAACAAATCCCCGTACCCTCTCATGTAGATTTTTTCTGCCTGATTGGAACACCTTGCACGGTTCAAGAAAGAAAAAAAACGAACAGCAGAGCTTCTCTCTCAGCCTCGTACGCCGCCCGCCCCTCTCGCGATCACCTCGCCACCGATTCGGTCCGGGTTAAGCTCTCCTCCCTCTCTGCCACAGTGAGCCCCGTCGCCCGCCTCGCGTGAAGCCCGTTGCTCACAGTGGCCCTCGTTCACCAGCTCGATAATGTTGATGCTTAGACTGCGTAGCTCCCTCAACCCGGTCGCGAAAAAAAAACACCGCTTGAATGTTACCTTGTAATCCCGAACGACCCTTATAGGTCGTCCATACTCAATCGAATTATGCAGACGGAGGCTAGACAGAGCCCGTTCATGCTTCCCTCGTGTCTCAAGGCACACGCGACGCCTAGGCACGAGCTCGGCGACCGCGCTCCTTTCAACCCCCCCTCTACCCGCCAGCACCCGCTGACACCCGCGACGGCGCCGGGCTCGCCCGCAGTGCAGTGCTCCGAGTACACGCACGCACAAGAAGCGAAAGGAGAAAAAAGAAAAAAGAAAAAAAGGGAAGTGCCAAGAGGAATGGAGGAAACAAAAAACCGCTGGGGAGACATCCGGCACGTAATAAACGGAGGCGATTTCCAAGTGGGAGCTGTGAGAGGCCAGGGATGTTACCAGCCGAGCACGCCCAGAGAGCGAGATACCCGTAGGTGGTTCTATGTATATACAAGGCGCTTCGGTCCGCGGGCGGACTACGCCGCCCGCTACGCTCGCTCAGGAAGGAAAAAAGTACATCAAATTAAGCGAAGCGAACAGAGGTCCACGATTGAATTTATTGCATACCGGCGACTTGATAATGCCAAGAGTCCCGCCGCCATGCTTCAGGAAAAAACAGCTTCGACGTCAGCTCGGACGCCACATAATACGCTTAGCGTCGCGGATGTCGTACGTACGTTCATACCCCAGGTAGGGTACTACTGCTGTACTTATTTTCTTATTTTGATATGCTCTATGTCTGTACTCGTATGTACGAAGAAAGCGAAAACACAGCACGGCACAGCAGCGAAAACAATGAAAATGAAACTGAAAATTCGGAAATAAAAATAAATCCCCATCCCCTCTCGTGCAATAATGTTCTGCCTGATTGGAACACCCTACACCCGGTCGAAAAGAAGAAAAGAAAAAAATCGCACAGAAGAGCTTGTCTCGCAGCCTCGTACGCCGCCCGCCTGCCATTCGGTCCGGGAAAAGCTTTTATCACTCTCTGCCACAATCAGCCCCGTCGCCCGCCTCGCGTGAAGCCCGGTGCTTACCGTGGCCGTCGTTCGCCAGCTCGATAACGTTGGTGTTCAAACTGCACACCTCCATCTTTCAACTTCAGCGTGGTCGCAAAAATAATCACCGCTTGAACATTATCTTGCCATCCTTAACGACCTTTATCACTCGTACATACTCTATCAAAAATCACAAACGGAAGCCAGACAAAGCCCGTTCATGCATCCCTCGTGTCTCGAGGCACACGCGACGCCTAGGCACGAAAGCGGCGACCGCGCTCCTTGCAACCCCCCTTCTACCCGCCAGCACCCACTAACACCCGCGACGGTGCCGGGCTTTCCCGTGGTGACGTACTTGGAGTACACGCACGCACATGAAACGAAAGGTGAAAAAAGGAAGAAAGGACCGAGAGTGCCAAGAGAAATGGAGAAAACAAAGAACTGCTGGAAAGGTCCGGCAAGTAATGAAAGGAGGCGGTTTGGAAGTGGGAGCTCTGAGAGGCCAGGGATGTACCAACCGAGCGCGCTCAGGGTTTGGGATCTAAGTATGTAGTTCTATGTAAACACTGATACCTACAAATAGTGCCACGTGTACCTCGTATGACGTAACGAACCACCCCGGGGATAGACGTACTGTTGTAGCTCAATCGCGTTTAGCTTTTTTTATCACCCGGGGTGGTTCCCTGTGATGGGGCGGTGTCTAACGTACCCCAGTGATAATGAACATGTTTCATTCGGATTTTCCAACATTTACCAACGGGGGGTGATAGGAGTGCAATGGGTAGGTATTTGGCACACGTGGCACTCCCACGCCTCGGCCGCAGGGAGGTGATGACAAGGGGGGGCTGGCGCTCCTGCGTTCGGGGGGGCTGGCGCTGCTGATGCCGGGGCTTGAGGCGCGATGAGCTGTCCCGGGACCGCAGACACTGCTGTGGCTTGCGTAGGACTTGCTGCTGTGGCTGGCGTTGCACGATTTGCCGTGTCTGGGTCGTCTAGCGCTTCTGCCGAAGTTTGAGGCGCAGATGCGGCAGGAGTGCTTTGCGGACGGAGGAAGAACGAAGCGATCGTGCTGCCGCTCGTGACTAGAGACAGACACGCCAGCAGACCGCCGTGTCGGGACAGCTGGCTTCTCCTTGAGGCCACAGCCGCGTTCCGCCCACGGGGGTGGCCCGCCCGTGCGCAAGGACTCTGCGCCTGTTCGATGCTGTCGTGGTTCTCCATGTTGTGCGCTGCCGAAATATATCGGTACTACAGCAGTACTTTTAAGCTGGGCTTCCCGGGGGTAATCTTTTTTCATGGTTGGAAGGCGTATCGGCCCACGGGGATGGTATCTAACTTACCCCGGTGATGAGCTTGCCTTTTGCTATCGTTTTGCTTGTTTATCACACCGGGGGTGGTTTTCCGTTGTGAAGTGGTATCTACTGTAAGAGCAGGGTGGAATACTACGTCACATATTTTACGTACGGTAAGCATTTTGAGCCGTTCGTATGATACGTAGGTGTTGAGAAATAGGCAGTAAATACATACCAGTGTAGAGGGTATCGGGTCAATGCTTCGTCAGTTGCGGTCCCTAAGTTAGGGCTCACACTATATGGCACCGTATTATGAGTAACGGGATATTTACAAGACCTTTCAGCGGTTCTTTTGGTCGGCTAGTTGCAGCGACAAGCCGTCGATAGACGTTGCTGTAAGAGGACATCAAGATTGAGCAACTGGAGTGTTTGCACGCACACACACCTTCGCTCTTCTCAACCTCATCTGAAGGCCTTACAGCTCATCGTTCCTTGCGCTTTCATTGGCCCATCGAGCGCCACTTTTTACTCGGCATGTATCTTCTACATCATCAGTGATGCGCCCGAGTTTGTCCAACAACGAACGGTTCTGCGCTAGCCTAGCCTCTGAAGATTATCGTCTGTCAGCCATTTGAGTGTGTATTCAATACATTGTCTACATCATCAGCGATGCCCGAGTTTGTCCAACAACGAACGGTTCTGCGCTAGCCTAGCCTCTGAAGATCATCGTCTGTCAGCCGTTAGAGTGTGTATTCAATACATTGTTAGCAGTAGGTACACCGTATATTTATATTTCACTCGAGGAAAGGCTTCATGGCCCTCCCTCTGATTGGCCAACGCCCGATCGCACCTACTATTGGCTAAAAGGTTAAAAGCTACACCTCTCTGGCTGCTCAAACTAGGCTTCACCCTATTTTTGTTTTTTATTGTACCTATCTGAGGCTCTTCGCATGAGGAGCTCCATATCTCACCCGAAAACTGACTTCAGCAAAAATCAAGTTGCATCCCGATGAATGATCCCGTGGCCCAAGTATACAAAGCAGTCGTTTTTCGAAACAAGATTGGCATTTCGACGGTGTTGGGTTAAGGGGGCCCGTCATTCAGAAGACAAAACAGCTGGAAAGTGCTACCTCCGTCGTAGAAGGCGTGTTTGTGCTGCTGCTGTTGCTGTGCTGTTGCTGTGATGTTTTGGTGGTGCTGAGGTGGTGATGTTGTTGTGTTGGAGGTATTGTATCGAGGATTATCCTTGCATGTGGCAGAGGCAAGCACCCCATCGATGTTGATCGACTGATACGGCATGAGCTGCGAGCTCCGCAGAGCTGGCAAAATAGATGGTCCCAGCTGTAGTGTTGATGTTGATTCTTAGCGGTCTCGAAGAGGAGGTTATGGGTGGGGAAGGAGAAGAGAAGTGAGAGTGCACCAGCGCATGCTCATTGATCACAGCAGTTCAACTAAAAGCCGAAAAAATAGTACAGGTCGTACTACCCTCGGGAAACCTGAAAAATGCGGCATGACGGCATGATCCTACGAAAGAACTTGGGCAGACTCTTCGTGCGGACCGCCTGCGGTGCCTCTCTACGAAACCGTTACGAAATCATATAAACTGATATGATATGATAATGATATCGTGTCATTTACAGATCGAAACTGCTACTCGTATCACAACAGCGTCATGTCCGTACTTGCTGTTGTGTTCTACAGAGTATCAACTACCAGGTAGATGGCCGTGCCTCTAACAGCGAACCGATAGGCCACGTACTTGGTGCTCTACCGCTGTTGATGATGTTGTTGTTGTTGATGTTGATGCTGCGCAGCACCACCGCAGCTATCCTGAACATGTTGTTGTGGCCCTGTTGTGTCGTTGCTGTGACGTTTTTGTGATGGTGTCATGCTGCGATACGGCAGGTGGCATCATGTGTGAGCAGCAAGGACAATGGGCGTTACCTTCCTGAGTGGGTGGCGTATCACTGGGCCCTTGGAGTGGACGAGTTCGACATCCTCGACGATGATAGCGTCGATGATACCAGGGAGGTGAGAACATGGTGGTGGTGGTGGTGGTGGTCGGGGGGATGGTGTCAGTGGTTGATGGAGGTGGAGGGGAGTGGGAGGGGGGCGGGTGGTGGCGGTGATGGTGATGATGGTGGTGGTGGTGGGGATGATGATGACGAAACTGGTGGAGGAACCCAGAAGTCGTACCGAGTACGTACGTTCCTCTGTCTCGTTCTACAGTGATGGTCATGATGGTGGTGGTGGTGGTGGTGGTTGTTGGGGGTGGGGGTGGAGGGGGGGGTCGAATAAGTGCCTCCAGGTACCAGGTAAGATGTAGGATGTACTGGGCGTACGGGGAGCACTTGTTTTTACTGAGGCTCCTCGATTGAGAAGCTCTACACTATTAGCAAGTCATTCGAGTCACCCAACACCCGACTTTGAAGAATGAGTTGTCAGCTCAGCCCGTTTCATGATCCCACCTGGGCTCGTAGCTGTAGGTAGCTATTGTACTACTATTAATGCTGCTGTATCCCGAAACGAAAGGAGCTTCTGTGTACAATGAGTACGTCCAAAGGGTCTCTGTAATTTGGTACAAATTGCCAGTATCGAAGAACAGTGTAAAATACGTAATGGGTCCAAGCGTATTGGGGATAAGCTCCTCGTTTGCGATGGTTGCCATTTGCTATGGTTGTCCGTTGGAATAGTTATCAGTTGTAATGGTTGTCAGTTGCAACGGCTGTCAGTGGCGAAGGTTGTTGGTTGCGGTTCTTGCCAGTTGCGATGGTTGCCCATTGCGATGACTGTCAGGTGCGATAGGTTGCGATGGTTGCTAGGTGCAATGGTTGCTAGTTGCGATGGCTGTCAAGGCCGATAGGTTGCGATGGCTGTCAAGTGCGATAGGTTGCGATGGTTGCCAGTCGCGATGGCTGTCGGTGCGATGGCTTGCGATGGATACCAGTTGCGACGACTGCCAGGTGCGATAGGTCGCGATGGTTGCCAGTTGCGCTGGTTGTGCGATGGTTGTCATTTGCAATGGTTGTCGGTTGCGATGATTGTCAGTAGAGATGGTTTATCAGCTACAATGGTTGTTCGTTGCAGTGGTTGTCAGCTGCGATGGTAGCCAGTCACAACGGCTGTCAGCTGCGTTGGCTGTCAATTGCAATGGTCGACAATTGCGATGGTCGCCAGGTGCGATGTTTGAGGCACGCCGTCAGTGATAAACGCTTGGACTCCGGAGCGTTTTAGTACTTGTAGTACCCCAACATCTGCCGTAGCCCGGCTCTAATAGTACAGTACTACTATTACGGGGGGCCATAGTTAATAGGACCAAATATTGTTAGTAAAAAAGGTTAAATATATAGGTTTTTATGTATACCACAGGTCCTATTAACTATGGTCCCCCGTAATAATACACTATCTATAACAGTAGTGTACCAGGTATACTTCAAGGGAGTGCTCAACCTCTCACTCCCGTTTTGGGGGCATGAGTCAGATAAATCGCTTGGCATTACTATGGTATGGTACTGGGGGGCGGTAGTACAGGTAAACTACCTTCCGGTAGAGCCAGCGGCGTCGGGGGGTTTCCACACCGTGCCGGGCGGCATATCACGACGGATATGGTATTGGGGAGCGGTACTACTGGTAGCATATCCCTGTTGGTAGGCAATACGCAATGTCTTACAACTTATAACCCGTTTTAACCTTAAGGACGGCCCTCCCGATGTGGGCACAAAAAGACTTGAAATTATCTCCAGATTTAGGTGTTTTGGCGGTGCAGCACTATAGGGGTTATTGCGTGGCATCGAGACGTGCTTGTGCTAGTTTCTGTGGTTGGACTCGCTTCGCCAGCCCGTGATATATACCAATACATACCGAAATGTTGGGACCGTTTACATTCAATGCTATTACGGGGGACCATTATAAACAGGACCAAATATTGTTGGTAAAAAATGGTAAATATATACTGAGTAGGTTTTTGTCTATAGCATAGGTCCTATTAACTATGGTCCCCCGTAATAATATACAAACTGTCCCTGCTTTGGGGACAGCGTCAAGTCCACCCCACCCAAGGCTTGCCTTTTTTCTCGCCGTCCTTGGAATTGACCTGGAACCTCTTGTTGTTGTTGTCTTCACGTTAAATCGCATTTTCTACCAAGCTTCATCACTACACCCAGTGTCCGTCCTGATTCCTCATCCTAGAGAGATACTGATTCTGTGGTCACACACTGAGACAGAGAAATACCAAAAAAATAATAATAATAATAATAATAATAATAATAATAATAATAATAATAATAATAATAATCGCGAATTCAAGTGTCAAGCAAGTGTAACGCCAGCGTACCGGGTACGAGAACACAACGACACAAGCGAGACCAGAAAAATAAGAAGAAAAAGGCGATAACAACCTGGAACCTGGTGAATGTCGCTTTTCCGGTGCGAACGAACAGGTATTGGAACCGTTTATTGGAGCGGGAATTGCGACCTTCAGACAGCGGGGCATCCGAACCTCGCCCGAGGACAGGGTGGAAGCTTTGAACGAGTGCGTGGCGCGGTATCGCCGGATGCGAGACGTCGGTGACCCTAAAGCGCCTCGCTGGGTCGTTCTGCTGAACAGCGACGAGTACTTCTGGGCCGGGGATCTCGTGAGCACCCTCTCGGACGTGCTGATGATGTACTCGTCGACGTGCTGCCTTCAGGTGCGTTGAACTGGCCAACCTGGAGTGGTAGCAGTCTGATCCCAAATACCTGGCTGATTCGCAAAATGAAGGTCATGGGTTGCTATTGTCGTGAAGCTAATGATCGCTTGCCGTCTCATCACCACGCAGGTAGGCCAAAGGGATGAAAAAAACGATGGTTGACACGGAGATGTTCACATATTATCCCCCCCCCCCCCCCCCCCCCCCCCCCACGACTCGCCGGACACCTCACGGCGCTTCGCGCCTGGTGCAAGCAATGTCTGCCTGGTCGGTGAACACCCGACATGCTCCGTCCCGCCATTGTAGGGATGCGAGGGTCTATGGTAATACGGCTACGGCCATGCATGAGGTCGAGTGCATCTCTCCTATCGAGTACGCTCCCCCCCCCCACCACCCGGATTCCCTGGGTTTCGCTCATTTTTTCCCAATTCTGGGGTTTTGTGGATTTTACTGAGTTAGTGTCGCGCTCATCGCTGAAAATGATATCTGTAAAAAGGTCGTCGAAACCAGTACTTGACATACTGCTAGTATTTCCAGTGTCTCGCCAACCCCAGTATATTTCCAGTGCCAGTACCTCGACAGTACCAGTATTCCGCCAGAGTATCTCGTCAGTACCAGTACTCGCATCAGTGCCTCGATGGGAGATATCGTGCTCACCCTCTTTAGCGTGCTCACGGTGCACATACTCGTCGACGTGCTTGGTTCGAGTGCATGCACTGGCGATTTCATTTAGTGTCGACGGGCATTGGTTGTGCTGGATCTCGACGGGTAGAAATAACGGTTCAATGTGAAGGACACACACACTGGAAACTACAGTCAGTGTACGGGTAAAACTCGTCGCAGCCAGTATTGTGCATGCACACTGCCAGTGTTCCCGGTATCTTTCCAGTACCAGTATATCGCCAGTACCTGTGTCTCCTCAGTAAAAGTATCTCGCCGGGGATATCTAGCACCTAGCGCTCTCTCGGACGCGCTGATGATGTACTCGTCGGCGTGCTGCCTTCACGTGCGCATATTCTTGAGGGCCCGATACACTTCAGTGTTCTGGTAAAGGAAACTTCGCAACCAGTGTTCTCCATACTGCCAGTATTTCCAGAAAAAATGTTGTTCGTATTTTACTTTCTCCCCCGTTGAAGCCCTATTACGGGGGGCCATGTTAGATAGGACCTACGGTGCTTTTTAAAGCCTACCTATTTCGCTATTTTCACGAACAATATTTGGTCCTATTTACTATGGCCCCCCGCAATAGAAGGGGTTAAAATCAGAGACCTTTCTTCTTAACGAGGAAAAGTTGAGATGAATACTTGATGGGGGGTAAAGTAAAGTATTGTTTCGGGATCATGTACGCATGCTCTTTTTTGTTGCTTTTTTAGGACATTTGAGCGACACTCGAGGTGCAGGGCAGCTGGCGATGACCAACGCTGTCGCGGTGATGACGTGCGGTACTTCTCGCTGCAGTTCTCTCGTGCGCATTAATTTTCCGCACACGCATACGAGCGATGTGTCTGTTTCTCTCGCCCCCGTCTCCCGCCCCCCCCCCCTAGAGCCAATCGACTACGGCCACGCGTGACATGAGTACCCCCCCCCCCCCCGCGCCGGTCCTTCTCCGCTTCCCCCCTCCCCACCCCCCCCGCCGGTCCTTCTCCGCTTCCCCCCTCCCCACCCCCTCGCCTCCCCCTCGCCTCCCTTCTCCCCACCCCTTTCCCCCTTCTACCCCCTCCTCCCTATCCTCTCTAACCCCCCCCCCCCCCCCCCCCCACCCCCCCCCACCCCCTCCTTATGGCATGGGTTTCCAATGCCAAAGGTGCCCAGCGTCCAGCACGGCAACTCGGGACACGCGAACACTCCTCGCGGACTAGCGATCGATAACTTTTTGAAGCATGCCGACCCGCGATCCGAAGACTACAACACCCCCCCCCAGGTGCGTCTTCGTAAGATAGCGCGCGTCGGATAGACCTTACAGATCATATAGATCCTATAGATAATATAGCTCATATATAATAGATCATATAGATTTTATAGATCCTGTAGGTCACATAGATCATATACGTAGAATATATAAATCTTTTAAATACTATGTATCCTATAGATACTGTAGATACTGTAGATCATATAGATCAGGCAGATCACATGGGTCCTAACGCGCCGTTCATAAATGTTGCGGATAATCTGTATTCTGTGGTACAGATCCAACCCAAGAAACATGTCCTACGTAGATCGTGCACAACATATGCTCCCATCCTGCAACGTGAGCTAGATCGTACAGATCACACAGATCATACATATCATCTGCCCTGAAAGATCTAGATCATCATGAACTGCCCGAGGTGTGATTATTGTCTACTGGTATGCTGCCACGCGTGCAATATGCCTGGGTTGGCGGTTTTCAGGTGGTCGTTAACTTAAAACCCGCAAAGAAGACTCTTGGAAGGTTCGAACGGCTGACCAGCCTCCACCATACGGAAGACTGTCCGTGTGAACTGGCACCGGTCGCCGAAATCGCCACCCGCCGGTACCCGTCGACGCTCGAAGACTTCAAGGCTAAGGCCATGGCCAAGGTAACGGAAATGAGGGGAATATTTTGAGGGGGAGATTTTTGTTGATTTTGGTTGATTTTATATTTTGGTTGGTTTCGTTTTTATTTCGTTTGGCTTTGTTTGGATTTTGTTCGGTTTTTGGTTGTTTTTGTTTGTTTAGCTGTCTTTGTCCAGCCCCCCTCCCCGTCACGCCCCCCCCCCCCCTCCGCCCTCCCCCATTCCTTCCCTTCCTCGTCCCCGCCCCCGTCCCCGCCCACCCCTTCCCCCCTCACCCGAATCAACTCATTGAAGCTGTCATCCGTATGCAAGTCCGCCTGACAAAGCGGTTCTTACGAGTAGTAGGATGCAACTCGCCCTTCATGCGACTCGCCAGACACCTCACGGCGCTTCGCCCGCGCTTGGTGCAAGCAATGTCTGCCTGGTCGGTGAAAACCCGACAAGCTCCGTCGCGGCATTGTAGGGATGCGAGGGTCTATGGTCATACGACTACGGCCATGCATGAGATCGAGTACGTATCTCCTATCGAGTACACCCGTCTCAAACGGCATGCGTGGTCAATTGTGGAATGACTACTGCAGGCAACGAATGAGTAAGCTCACCCCCATCCTCCCCCCGACCTCCCCTAACTGTGCATTCTATCCCGGCCCCGATCTCTTTCTCTGCTTTGGCATGCCATCCCCATCCACCCCTCCCTCCTGCCCCCCCCCCCCCTCCCCTCCCCCCCACCTCACGGCGCTTCGCCCGCGCTTGGTGCAAGCAATGTCTGCCTGGTCGGTGAAAACCCGACATGCCTCGTCACGGCATTGTAGGCATGCGAGGGTCTCTATGGTCATACGACTACGGCCATGCATGACATGAGTAACCCCCCCCCCGCTTGTTCTTCTCGAAAGGGATGCGTGCTTAATGGTCAAAATACACTATTACGGGGGACCATAGTTAATAGGACCAAATATTGTTAGTAAAAATGGTTGAATAAATACCTGGTAGGTTTTTATGTATACCATAGCTCCTATTATCTGTGGTCCCCCGTAATAGCGCAAGTAGCGCAAGCAACAGATGGGTCCCCCACCCCCCCTCCCGCCTCCCCACACGGTGCATTGCTTTCTTGACCTTTCTTGACCCCCGGTTTGGCTATCCCGCCGCTTTTTCCACGCCACCAAACCGGATGCTTCGTCAATAGTCGAGGATTCCTGAGCTTGGAAACATGGCTTTCTTCAACGCAACGGGCTTCAACAGCTTGGAAACGAAAGACATGCTCGCGTGGAGCTGCGTGGTTCGACACGTGCTCTCGCGAGTCGCTAACGGCAAACACGTCGTCACCGGCGCTCCTCTGCCGACGCTCAGCCCACACCACCCCGTTGCACACGGTGAGGAACCGGACCGACCAGACCAGACCAGATCAGATCAGATCAGATCCTCCAGTCACGATCCAGATCATGCTCTAGATAATGTAATGCAGTAGATCCTCAAGGTCCTAGACTTTCAGGCCGCACGATCCCGTCGCACACGGTGAGGAACCGGACAGATAAGAAAATAGCAGAACGTATCAGATTAGATTGTATAATATCAGACCCTCGAATGGGCGAGATAATGGACGAGATCGCCTAGACCGTAGACCGTTAGCCCCCCACCGTCCCGTTGCTCGGGGCGAGAAAAACGAGTCCGACAGAGCATGATCTACAGATCATGTAGATCATGTAGATCATGCAGATCAGTCTTGTCACTAGATTATCTGCAGTAGATACATAATATATTAGCACCATCCCCTTGCACACGGTTAGGGAAAGGAGCTACAATGTTCCACGGACAGATCATGATCTGCAGATCATACAGATCACACTGTAGACATTCGAGACCCTAGACCTTCAGCCCGCACCATCTCGTTGCTCGCCGTCAGGAGCCGGATAGGAAACATGCCACGTTGCTCGGGGGGGGAAACCGGAATGCCAAGATGCCACACATCGGCCTAACCACGATCTAGATCATGATCTATCTGCTGTATGTAGATGATCATTCTTATTTATCTGGATATTACGACCCTCAGCCCGCACGATCCCGTTGCCCATTCAGAGAGGCCGAGATCCGAACACGACTGTCTACAGATGGGACAGATTACGGTCTAAATGATCTAGATCCTAGATCCTCAGCCCGCACCATCCCGTTGTCCCTCGGTGAGAACCGTAATCCGAATATCTCACTGATCGGACAGATCACGATCTAGATCATCTAGATCATTCTGAACTACCTGGTAATATTTTCCGTACATGTATAATACGAGGTATTGTGCAAGACCCGTAAATTTTTTATCCCGCCGGGGAGACATGCGCGCAAGAACCGTGACATACAGACCTCCATGCGGGAAGAACATGCGCGCAAGAGCCGTGCCATACCGACCCCCACCCGGGAAGCCCTGATTTGGATCGTTTAGATCATGATCTTGTACCTGGTACATGTTATACAAGGCATCTATCTGTACCGAGAGTGATTTAGATCGTGAGGTGTGGAATAGTAATAGTCTCTCACTAAATTTTCGGCCTCCGATTTAATATTTGTGGTATGTAGATATACAAAGTATACCTATCAATTTTCCGCCACTCCGACTGATCGTGTACAGATCATGTACAGATCATACAGACCATTGATTCCCACAGTTTATGATCTAGATCTTTCAGGGCAGATGTGTTGCTGATCTGTATGATCTGTATGATCTAGATCATGTTGCCGGGTGGGAGCCTTACATTTTGGCATGATGTAGGACATATTCCCTGGGTTGGATCTGAACTATTTTAGATCCTGCGTAGCTTCTCATATTGCCAGCTCGGGACATTGAAGTACACTAGATTATGATCTGTCCACAAAAATCCCGTGAATTCCCGAATTGGCTAGTTCCAGCGGGGAGATTTCCCGTGATGGTTAGTTCCCGCGGGACGGTTTCCAGGGGTGGCCGGTTCCTGTACAAAATTTCTCGTGAAATTCTAGTACCCGCGGGAGGGCTTCCGGTGGTTGCCGGTTCCCGCACCACAATTCCCGTGGGTTCCCGTGGTGGTTAGTTCCCGCGGGAAGGATTTCCGTGGTGCCTGGTTCCCGTACAAATTTTCCCGTGAATTCTAGTTCCCGCGGGAGGTTTCCCGTGATAGCCGATTCCCGTACGAAATTTCCAGTGAATTCCCGTGGTGGCTAGTTACCGCGCGAAGGATTCCTGTGGTGACCGGTTTCAAAATTTCCCGTGATATCTCGTTCCCGCGGGAGGGTTTCCCGTGATGGCCGATTCCCGTGCAAAATTTCCTGTGAATTCCCGTAGTGGCTAACTCCCGCGGGAAGGATTCCCGTAGTGCCCGGTTCCCGTACAAAGTTTCCCGTGATTCATCGTTCCCGCGGGAGGGTTTTTCCCGTGGTGGCCAGTTCCCGTGTTCCCGTTGCGGATGATCTAGATCCTGATCTGTCCCACGCGTGAAACGTTCTACTGTATAGTCACATTGTCATGCCGAACAAGTTTTTCGTTGCTTGTGCTCCAGGTTCTTCCTGCGGCCGTCGAACTTTATTTTTCGGCGCGTTCTTTGTCCTCCTTTGGAGACTGACTGCTGTTGCATGTGTGTGAAGCCTTGACCCTTGGCCCTCACGCTTGCCACAAACAGCAGCTTCATCCCTCTATCTGAATTCAAGCAAATCGTACCCGGTACGTGGGTGCAGCCATTACTGCTACATTTAATACCTGGTAGTATTTAAAAGAGAAGACACAAGACACACCGAACAGCTGTGACGTCGAGAATTTCGTCGAAACTAGTTTAATATTTTCTAGCTGCGGATATATGATACCAGGTACCGTCCTTAACTCCTTTAGAACCGCAGTCCCATACCAGGTATGTGGGGACAAACCAGTCAAATTTCAAGTAGTTTGTCCCCAAAACGGGACTGCGGTTCTAAAGGGGTTAAGGACAAGAAGACCGTTGAGTTCGCTTAGGGGTACGATCGGTTTTCGGCGCTGTTGATAGTTTTTGCTTAACGACGAAGAGCAAAGATGCTAAAGTCGTACCAGGTACGTCATCTTTTCGGAAGGCTCTCTCTCCCTCGACCAGATCTTTCCAAAAACACCTTGTTCGGTATTGACATTCGGTGTTGGCATTCGGTATTGACATTCGGTATTGGCATTTCGACATTAAAAAGCAACCTTCCTTCTCTTGCAAAATCGAACGCTAAAAAAACGATCACAGCACCCCTGTGCCAGCTCAACCCTCAATTACGGTAGTCGTGGAAGCGCGTAGCAGCGCAAAAGTACGCCCAAAATCCTGCCCTCGTGTTGAGCGACTTTCTCCCTGCCTTGCCTTGCCTTGCCTTGCCTTGCCTTGCCTTGTGTTACGGGTGGCTATAGTATGGTACATGGGTATGTACGATCGTTCTTCTTCTTCGGCGCGCGTTTTCTCGAAAACGAGCGGTCAGGGGGCTTATAGTCGAACATTTGTATTTTCTGAAGGCTTTCTCTCTCTCTCTCTCTCTCTCTCTCTCTCTCTCTCTCTCTAGAAGAGACCTTTACGAGAACGCCTTCACCCTTTTAGGACTGCTGTCCCGTTTTGAAGACGAACTACTTATAATTTGAGTGATTTGTCCCCACAATGAGACTGCAGTCCTAAAAGGGTTGATGTTGTTTCGGTCCTTCCTTCCTTCCTTCCTTCCTTCCTTCCTTCCTTCCTTCCTTTCTTCCTTCCTTCCTTCCTTCCTTTCTTCCTTTCTTCCTTTCTTCCTTCCTTCCTTCCTTCCTTCCTTCCTTCCTTCCTTCCTTCCTTCCTTCCTTCCTCCCTTCCCGTTCTGGATGAAAGGGAGCGCCCCAAAAAAATATCTTAGCACCCCTCCCTGTGCCACGTCAAGATTGTTACGGCGCGTACGGGTTGTACAATGACCTCAAGGAAGGATGCGTGGGTCGGTGGCTCCCGTTGTGCGAGACGTTGTAGGTCAGCGTTTCCCGGACAAGAAACGATGTTGATGTCTGAAAATACCCCCCTCAGGTGTCTTAAGGTTCTGTAGACATGACCTAGAAGGAAAGGGAGGGGTACAATGTGGAGAAATTCGGCGGGGGGGGTGTACGCGTTAAGAGTTGATCTTGCGAAAGAGGGACTCGACACCGTATGCCCCCATACAGGAGGCGTTACATTAAATGATACCTGGTACACGGTCGAGAGACGGAACATTAGGATAACACTGTAGAGAAAAATGGTGCTGGACGGTGTTGGGGGGGGGGGGGGGCTCTGGGCGTAATTATAAGGAACACTTGGTGTTAATATTAGTGTCTGCACGGTCCTTATATTCTATGCCGGACCAGAGTGCTGTCAGTGCTATCACTCCGTCCATTTAAAATTGTTTAGTGTTTCGGTCCGAATGTGTTTCGCACTCGCCATAGCACGCGTTCCCTTTTAAGTATGTACCCTTTTAAGTATGTACGCTTTTAAGTATGCACCCTTTTCAGTGTGCACCCTTTTAAGTATGCATTTTTTTTGGTGTGCATGCTTTTAGGTATGCATCCTTTTAGGTATGCATTTTAGGTGTGCATCCTTTTACGTATGCACCCATTCACTCTTACTCTACATGCGATGCTTTGTAGAACATTTCGACTTTAAACGACAACCCTTCCAACCCAATCAAATGCGCACAACATGTCTGCATCGTTTTGGATACGATATCTTTTGCCAAAGATGATTGTGCGGCTTGTTTTATCCATACATGGGTGTGCACGTATATGTCCTCTCTAGCGTTGTTTCTTCAAGCGATAACTTTTTGTTGGTCATTCGTCTACGGTGGTTTGCGTATCTGTTACGATTTTTCAACGACCTTTCCTCGACAACCACCCGTTACCGTAATTTCTCAGCGTTCACCCGTCAACGACCATCCCTTGACCACCGTTCGTCGACGATCGTTCGCCAACAACCATTCCTCGTCATCGGTCACACGCCAAAGATCGGTCGTTAACGATGTTGAGGTGTTAGTCTAAGATTTTTTAATGAGTTGAAATGTCACGAAGGTGTGACGATGCCGAGATGTTTGAGATCTCAGATATTGCGATTCCGAGGCGTTGAGACGTTGGAGTGTTGAGAGAGGTTGAGATGTTGAGATATTCAAGTGTTTCGATTTTTTTAGGTCACAATGTTTGTACCGATGCAAGGTCTTAATTTTTTATGCCTTGATGTTTTTATCCCTTTTTCATGTCTCTGTATTGACATTTTTATATTCTGACATTTACCGCAGTAGGATAAAGTCGTCGTAACCTCAAGTCGCACCTGGTAGAGAGTTTGGGATTCATAAGACACGCCCCTCTCTGCTACGAGCAGCTGGAGACTGCGAGTATCACCCAGCGCTACTACCCCCGCGTTGATTCGATGACAATCGACACGGCACCTCGTCGCGGACAGTCCGAGTATTTGCTCCCGGTAAAAACGAAGTGTGTTAGATGATGTCCTTATGTTTTATTGATCCGACGCTCCGACGTTTTGATGTTTTCCTGCCAGGAATGCGGGCAATGGATCCATACGGACAGCTGGAAGCCTCCCGCACCGCGCTCTGCTTGTCGACGGTGCAAGGCTCGCCTACCGTAGCTGGGTCGGCCTGGGGGAAGGAAAAGGGTGGGCTTCTGCCGGCCTGGCTGGAAGAACTGTGCAACACAAGGTGAGAAAAGGCGGAGCAGATCACGATCTTGACCAGGTCATGATCTACAATGGATCACGATCGTACAGTAGATTGCAATCTACTCGGACAATAGATCACGACCTACAATATATGGCATCTACGCTATATTGTCAGAAGGCAAGCATAATAATAATATTGGTCCGCGTGCCTATCAAGATCAATTTAGTGGGTTCAAGTATCACCGAGCGCATTCCCGTAGGGGCTTTTTCTTGCATAAAAATTTGATTAGCGGAAAGCGCGAGAGCGTGAGTTAGCTACCTTCGATGAAAATCGACGAGCAGTGGGAATGCTGAACCCTATGCGCGACAAAAATAAAGGCACGTACCGGGGGGGAGAAGGGTAGACACCTGTGACCACGGCTTGTCCAGAAGCTCGTTGAGGGCAAAACCTCCTACGAGTTAGGCTGGAAAGTAAAAGTGATGTTTAGAGAAAAAGAAAAAGAAAGAATTACCATATCTCAACACAATAGATGACGATCTACGATACATACTATTTCCTATACAATGGACCATATCTCAATACAACAGGTAACGATCTACGATACATACTATTTCCTATACAATGGACCATATCTCAATACAACAGGTAACGATCTACGATACATACTATTTCCTATACAATGGACCATATCTCAATACAATAGGTAACGATCTACGATCCATACTATTTCTTGAAGAATGGATCACGGTCGTCACTGGATCACGATGCACTGTAGTAGAGCACGATCTGCAAGAATCACGACCTCGAATGGATATCGATCTACAATATGTCACGATCTCCATACAATGGAGGACGTTCTGCAATGTATCACGATCTACAATATATCACGGTTCACAGTAGAGCACTACCTACAGGAGAGCATCTCGACCCTATACTCTTCCCGCTGTGAGATATTTGTACACTACTGTCAGTACTACCCCAGTATATATCACACACATCCTAATAACAGCAGGCGCAGAGGCTGCCGCCGATCTGGCCCCAAGAAGCACGTAACACGTCTGGGTTAGGGTAACTCCGACATCAAGACGAAAATGATATCGGGCTCGACCCCTCGATCTTCCCGAGGTTAGGGGACCGAAGGCCGCTCCTGGTAAGTACCTTTTGAGGGTGAGGGTCGAACGGCGCGAGTTCCTGACTTCAGAGTTTATACGGAATCTCGGGCGCTCCTCACCCGTCTCGAAATCAAGGCATCAATCAAATACGTGGCCTATTGCATGTTGTACGCAGTCGTGTCGGCTAGTAGCAAAACTCGGTGGCGACCGTAACAAGTCAATGTGACCGTGGATTTTACTTAGGTACGTGTTCATCCACTCGTTCGAGGGCACCGGAGAGCTCAAGGTAACCGACGCGCTCGCCTCCCACGCCTGGGTCAAGACGCACAACGGCGCTTCGGCGGTTATGGGCGGAGGGGCGGCGCTCACCTCCGCGATACCCACGGCTTCAGACAGGAAAAGGAAGACGGAGACGGCTCTGTTCGAGGTGAGCTCGCCACCCACGGGGTGGGCACTGGGAATGAAGAAAAGTGCGTACGGACGTGGACGCTTGATGAACTACTGTGCTACAGCCACTCCGTCAGGAAATTTAAGACCTCTAGCTTAGGTAGTGGTATTTACACACGAACATGTATTACTTTTCCCGGACAGAGTTGTATTTTTGCACCGGGTACCAGGAAGTATCGTACGAACTGTTTGTTTGTTTGTTTGTTTGTTTGTATTTTTTTCGTTCGCATTCGGACAGGATGTAGCAACTGCTTCGTGAGGGTTCAGTTCGGTGTTTATCGATTGCTGTTACGTACACCTGCAGGGTCTGTGTCTGTTGGTGCCCTCACTCGATACAGGGTTTATATGCTTGCTCTTCCGCCGGCAGCTTCTCGCGTAGGTGAGTCTGTGCGCCTTTCTCCTGTTGACGCGTCCTGTACCCCACCCTACCCTACGCCACCCTTCCCTGCCTCACCCTGCCCTACCTTATAATATTCTCCGCTACCCTACCCTACCCTGCCTTTCTCTGCCCTGCCCCACCCCACCCTACCCTACCCTACCCTACGCCACCCTACCCTACCCTACCCTACTCAACTCTACCTTACCCTACCCTACCCTACCCTACCCTACCCTACGTCACCCTACCCTACCCTACGTCACCCTACCCTACCCTACCCTACCCTACCCTACCCTACCCTACCCTACCCTACCCTACCCTACCCTACCCTACCCTACCCTACCCTACACCACCCTACCCTACCCTACCTTACCCTACCCTACCCTACCCTACCCTACCCTGCCCTACCCTACCCTGCCCTACCCTGCCCTGCCCTGCAGCTATGTGGCTGTACGGAAGAAAAGCAGCACGGATGCAGGCGTTTTTGCCCTAAGCTTCAGAAAGACCTGAGGGATCGGGATCAGGTGAACAAGACCAGGAGGCAGCTTTTTCAGGACTGGATCCGCCGCTTCAAGTACGAGGTGTGTTTCCCGGTGTTGGCCGCTCTGGTCGATGCACGGCATTCACCGCACAGGCCGTTGCACCAAACTCGCCGCATGAGCCGTCATACCAGAACTCGCCGTTGTACGGCATTCACCGCACAACGGCGGTGTACAGCATCCACCGTACAAGCCGTTGTACGGCTTTCGCCGAAGCGTACAAGCCGCCGTCTTCTATATGTTACTGGGGGAGGGGGCGTACTCAGTTGTTGCTTGCCTTACTCATTTCACCATTGACCACGCATCCCTTTCCAGGCGCAGGGGGTACTTGCACATAGCATACCATTGTATTTATGGGGTATCACTATAGGTGGGGGTATACTTTATATATACCAGGTATATTTCTAGATCTCAAATAACGGATTCTTAACGAAAAATTCTCCCCCCCCGCCGCCAAGTACCCAAACTAGAAAAAACAAAATCTCAACAACCTCATGCCCAAACCTAGTCAAACCAAACACCAAAATCCGCCCCGTGTACGTATGGATACCATGACTACGCTCCAGCTAATGCCCACAAGTCGTAGCCTCTCCCGTCCTCTCCCGGTGCGTGCCATGACCCATTCTACAAATCTCTCTTCTCTCCTTGTGTGCCTATTTTACGCGCATAATGCATGATTAATCGAACAAGCCTTCCTGCAAATAAGGAAACACCGAAGTGTTTTTCGGTGGCCCATAGCAAATCTACTACTGCTGTACTCGTAGTAAATAGATAGCCTATTCACTTTTGTGTTCGTTTCTTCCCAAAATAAAATGTGTTTGCGGGCATTATTTACACGCCCTCAGCCCATAAGCGTCGGGGATTAAGGAGACAAATGACAACCCATATCTGCACGTAACAGCGTACCGGTCGATGCGATGCACGGTGTCGACGGTTCCACGTATGGAGCGCTCCACCTCCGATGTTGCTTTTTCTCTCGCCAATTCCGCGATTTTCCACCTAGGGTTGACTCAGAAATAACGATATACCTGGCCCAGTGAGCGACCGCTGTCCGGCGGCAAGCAACAGCCCTGTCTGTTCGCGTGTCCTACCAGCCTGCCAGCACCGTTCCGTGCGGTATACACTTATCCACTTGGTACTCCCACAAGCGCGATCAACCAACTCATGTAAGTCGCTGCTTCCAAAGTGAGCCACTTGGTACGTACTATTTAATACGTACTCGCCAAAGAATATGAACCACACCTTTACGACAACGAACTGCAGATTTGTTATATTATCGATTCCCGATCCCTAGTGACGTTTTTCCTTTTTTATGTATTACGGGAGGCCATAGTACACAGGACCAAGTATTGTTAGTAGAAACAGAGAAGCATAGTTTTTTGTTTGTACCGCAGGTCCTATTTACTATGGTGCCCCGTAGTAGGAAAACTGTTGATATTTGCATCTTGATTATCATATCGGTTCCCGATCCCTGGTAATGATATCCTTTTTTAGTGAGGAAAACTGTTAATATTGCATCTGGACCAATCAGCACGTACACAGCGCGATGCCCGTGGTTGGGTTTCACGGTGCACTGGGGACTTCAGGCTTCCAACGATTCCACTCGTTGCCAACAGCAGGAGGTTGCAGATCAGGCAGAGGTAGGTGGACACGGGGGACTGGGATGCTCTTCTTGAGGGCCTATGTATCTCAGGAGCGACTGGGATTCCCGCGAAACTAAACTGGAAGCACTTCGACCCAGATCGTGGGCTTCCCAGTGATGCCAATCAGCTTACTTCATAGCAGGATCTCGGCTGGAACACGCTCCCGCCTTCAAACAAAGCGTTTTTAAGGACTCGTTTTTTACCCTTATCTTGCCTCACCTCCAACTGCACACTTTCGCCTAGACGTGGAATTATTGGAAAGCTGAAGTATCCAGCTTTCCGTCGAACCTAGGCACAGGGTTATAATGAACCTGTGTGTTGGTGTGGCGGCTACTTGCTTGGTCCAGATGCAAACACCCCAAGTCACATTTTTTAAAGAGAAGACATACTGGGGGCTAAAAGTAGTATACGTTCCGAAACCTATAAAAATTAATGCTTGAGGGCATACCTGGCATTATTTTGTCGGTCACCGTGTTCAGTCGGATTGTCAGTTGCAGTATCACCTATCCGACTAACAAGTAGTCGGCGACTTGTTGTCAGCAAACTCTCATCCCTGCCGACTACTCTCACCAACAAACCTTGTCTCTCCCACCACGTACCCAAAAAAAAAAACTTCCCCCCCCGCCCCCAGAAAAAACGCCCAAATAAAAACAAATCTCTCTTCTCCCCTCCTGTACTCGTTATACACCACCAAAAGGTAGGATGAATCGAACAATCCTTCCTGCCAGTGCAAATGTAGAAATATGCCCCCAGTATTTCGATAGTTAGCACCCCGCTGCAATCGACTGTTATGTCCAGCCAACTGCTGTAGTAGCTACTGTAGCAAAGCGGCTTATAGTCCAGCACACTACCCAGACCAACAAAAGCAAGCCTCTCTCTCTCTCTCTCCGCAAAGACGGAACCCCGTAATTGCAACACCTATGCTAATTGCAGCCCCTACGAAAAAACGCCTCTGTAGCACCTATGTACTTGGTGAATACTTGTGAGCCCTCCCTTTCGAGAAGCTACATTAGATTATATTAATAGTTATAATTGTGAATTTTTCGTTTTTTTTTCGAACGTATCTCTTCGTACGAGCGCTTTTGGGCAAAACGCCAAGTAGTCGACACGGGAAGCCCGGCCGGACACATCGGTCGAGAACCGGGCGCGATCCGTGCACTCTGGAGCGCGTGGCGGGCGCTCAAAGCTTTTTTTCCGGCGGGAGTGGATAAGACAATTCCCCTGGTTTCAGTACGAGAGGCCTTACTTTGTACTAGTACGTACGTACCGGTATAATATTGTTGTCTATTTCTTCCCTAGGCTCTCATGATGAGCTGTGAGCACACCGTCCGGACATATGCCAGGTAAACAACAGACCACATGCACGAATCCCATCGTTACAACGTGGCCGCCCACACGCTGTGTGTGGGCGACCCACCCATTTGCGCAGTATTGCTGTGGTATTTTGCTGTGGCTGGTTGAGTTTATCGGAGCCTGCCGTCCGTATTTCACGGTCTGAGAGATCCTGCGATGTGCTTTAGATTGCGTAAAAAACACAACGTGTCAGCGTGTGAGTACTCCTGTATGTAGCGTATGATAGATGATGACAAACTGCGCTTGATAATGACATTTTTTTCGTTACTGCTGTACCGAGGTTCGACTCGGACGACCCCTGCCCTTTTTTTTCTTCTTCTATTTTCCACCTGTACATTAGTATTATTATGCTTGCCATCCGACAGTGTGTATCACGGGGGGCCATAGTTAATAGGACCTACGGCACACACAAAAAAACTATATATTTACGTATTTATACTAACAATATTTGGTCCTATTTACTGTGGTCCTCCGTAATAGTGTTCTAAAAAAAAGATAAAAATCTCCAGAACAAAAGCGCGGCAGTATCATACGACAAATAAACCGATTTGACGCACATGAAGGTTACCGCAAGCAACATCCCTCCATATCATCCACCAGAAAAACAACCACTCCACTCCCCCCTGAAAAGCATCTACCAAAAACCCGCTGTCCACATCCACCTTGCTTTTCTGACCTGCTATTTACGCGTATGATACACTTAGCCTACAAGTTGTGTGTTTTCACGCAATGCCACGGAGTGTGGGCGCGCATACGCTTGGCGTGCGTTCATACACCTCAACCTTTCGCCGTTTAGCTAGTTGCTCCCAATACTTGGGGACTTAATCAAAGTATGTTCGAGAAAATACTGCAGGTACAACTTCGTGCACTCGCAGTATTCCGGGATTTTACTGCAGCAGCAGCAGATAGATACTGCCAGTACTCGCAGTAGTATTTCGAGGTTCTGTACTGCTACTACTTTACTGAGGACACTATTAATACATACTCTCAGGATACTTTCGGGCTCGCACTAATTTGGGATTCGATTCGAGGTTCTGTACTTCGGATGCTTTCTGTACTCCAAGTATTTCGTGTTTCAATACTGCTGCGGGTACATATATATTTGCCTGTATTCTCGAGCTTCCGCACTGCTCATACTCTCAGTATACTCTCAGTATACTCTCAGTATACTCTCAGTATACTCTCAGTATACTCTCAGTAGTTGGGCCTTCTCCGTACTCACTATGTATTGGCCGCCAGGACTTCAATACTCTCGGTACTCGGACTACGAGTGATTTTCAAGCATTTTCTACTCTGTATCCGTGAAGATTATTTTTTTCCACAGAGCGCCAAGAAACATACTTTTTTAGGGAATGGAGGTATTTTGTATGTGCTGGATTTTACTCAGCCGTTCACAAAGTAATATATCGCCACCTCGACCTCACGCAACTTTTTGTAATTACATTTACGCCGCAAGCAACGAAATGATCGCCGCGAGTCAACTGTTCAGGATCAATATCCACTTACCGGTATACCCTGTTTGATCATTTTGTATGTAGCAGTAAACTAATACCATGGTACCAGGTATGATCCCACATTATTTCCACGAAAAACAGCACTATGTAGTCTGTCCTCAAAAAAATGCCTGTGTGTTCTTCACGTTATAATAATGATGGGTGGATGCAGTTAGTTCTCAATAGGTGTGCAGGTATTTCATACGGGCATCACTTCGCTCTTGCTCCACTCCCCTATTACGGGGGGCCATAGTTAACAGGACCTATGGTATACATAAAAACCTACCAGTATATATTTAACCATTTTTACTAACAAAATTTGGTCCTGTTAACTATGGCCCCCCGTAATAGGCACTTCCCGGAAGGGAGCCTTGTATATATGTGCCTATTTCCTACCACTCTATACCTATATATATAAATAATGCTTTTAGTATAGAAATAGTAACTATATTTCGGGACAGAGTGGGTACCGAAACTTGTTCTCTGGGAGTCATGTAGGCTACGGTGGGTGGATAATCCCATGACTTACGGTGGTTATTCATAGCGAATGGTTAAACCCTAGATGTGGAAACCAGGAACCCACGGTGGTCACCAATGTAAATGTAAGCCAATGTCGATGTAGTACCTGCGCTGGTCGTTCGCACCAAGGGACCCTCGCTGTGCGACCTCATCACGGCGACGTCTCCGCGCTTGTACCCTGCTGCGACCCCGTTACGGCAACGACCTCGGTACGAACGACGAGCGCAGGTACTACGCCTCTTTTTTTCTTGCAAAAATATTGAATTTCCAACCCGTCCCTGCCCCCGCTTCCACTCACATGTTTTTATATATATATATATATATATATACAATGAATCTCGGCCGCTGTGAGCGAACCTTAAAATTCCGATTTAATCTTCAACTTTGTCTGGGACTCCGGGAGCCTTCGCTTCCCTGCCTTCGTGCCTGCTTTTTCGACCGCTTTCCTCGAGGGTCGCGCGATCCGGCCTCCGACGGGTGTTCTTCCGTGCGCGCGTGTCGCAGTCTCGCGCCACCGACGAGCCCGGCGACCCCGAACTTGAGGGAAATTTGCTGGAAAAAGGAGACACGGACGTTTTATTTTCTGTGGTCCTGGAATTTTTTTAAGGTGTTGTTGCTCCGCGAAGAGCTTCTTGTGACAGGCTTCATCTTACAGTAGTAGTAGTAGTAGTAGTAGTAGTAGTAGTAGTAGTAGTAGTAGCTTTTTACTCTCCGAGGTTCGGTCTCTCGGTCTTGCTGATGCTACCGCTTTCTACCGACTGGCTTGCTTTGCGGGCCGCCACCATCGGCCTGTTCGAACCCCTCGGTCGTGCCTTTCTCGGTGGCTCCCTTCCCTTGCCCCTGTCTCTTCGCCGGACGACTACACTCGCCTTCTCGGCGTATCGCGCAGTTCGTGGTCCAGATCGTTGCATATCCCGGTGATTTTGCTTTGTTTTTTTGTTGGTTTTTTTTTTAGTACAATTGTTTTTTTGGACTCGGCACATCTTCTCTTTTTCCCCTACTATTAAAACTCCGTATTGTTCTAAAAGGTGCTCGGGTTGCTCGTGTACTCAAGATGCGAACGATTGAAGGGTTCATAATTTTTGCGGAGGGTTTTTTATTGGTTCAAACTGACAGTCCCGCTATCGACCACGAACTCGAAGAATATTTTGCTGCGTTGAGGAGACACCACACGGAGCTCTATCTTCAGTTTGCGCGAAGCCTTCGCTATCGATTCAGTCCTGAACTTTGTCTGGGACTCCGGACGCCTTCGCCTCCCTGCCTTCATGCTTGCTTTTTCGACCTCGATGCGTATCGACAGTCTCATGTATTCTTGAGTGCGATATCTATAAAAGCTTATTTTTTACCTGGTGTACTGCTGTATACGTGACAGACTTGATCTTATCTCATTTTCTCTCCGAAGTTCGATCTCTCGGCCTTGCTGATGCTACCGCTTTCTCCCGACTCCCTTGCTTTGCGGGCCACTATCGGCCTGATCGACCACCTCGGTCTTGCCTTACTCGTTGGCTGCCTTCCATTGCCCCTCTCTCTTCGCCGGACGACTGCACGCGCCTTCTCGGGGTATCGCACCGTTCTTGGTACCAGGTCGTTGCATATCCCGGTGATTTTGCTTTGTTGTTTATTTTTTTAGTAAAATTTTGATAACTCGGCACGTCTTCTGTTTTCGCCGGTAAAATGGAATGAAGGTTGTTGGGGAGTATGCATTCGGCCGAGTGTAGTTATATATAGTTCGACAAGAAAAAACAAACAATCACATCGGAAGGTATCGTACAGGTGGCCGTACATGCTCGGACTTTTTCCACTACTATTGCAGAGTGAGGCACGTTGGAATACCATTGCTAACAACTACAGCAGCAGCAGCAGCAGTATACAGTAGTTCAGAGGTGTTCTACTTCGAATATGTATTTATGTACAAAGCTTTGTTTTCGCCGGTCGAATTGAATGAAGGTTGTTGGCAAGTCGGCCGGGTGCTGTGAGTTCGATAAGAAAAACCGACCAATCGCATCGGAGGATATCGTACACAGCAGACGTTTTTCACTTTGAGAAAATACTCGTAATCAAATCCAGTCCAGATGCGAGGTCTTTATTTACTATTAATAGTAAATGGGAGATACGGGCCCGCTCAAAAGATACGATCCTTCGTTCCAGGAATTAGATATGATGTTCGGCTGGGTACGATTCCCTGTTGAAAAACGCGCCCAGTTGTTTCGGCGAGCACTACTGGAGGTAATCAAGGGTTGGAGACTGCTTGCTCAGACTGCAAGTACTCGCAGTATGTCGGAGTTTTGTGCTGCTGTACCTATACTGCTGCGTGTGCTATACGTAATAATACCCTGGTATCCAACATGAATATTTCGGTATTCGTGGTATGAGGATACTGCCCATGTCGTACTTTGCGGTTGTTCTGTATTGTCAATCGATATCAGGTACCAGGTATCAGTTATCAGGTGTATGATACTGCTCATACCCGCAGGTAATCAAGGGTTGGAGACTGCTTGCTCAGACTGCAAGTACTCGCAGTATGTCGGAGTTTTGTGCTGCTGTACCTATACTGCTGCGTGTGCTATACGTAATAATACCCTGGTATCCAACATGAATATTTCGGTATTCGTGGTATGAGGATACTGCCCATGTCGTACTTTGCGGTTGTTCTGTATTGCCAATCGATATCAGGTACCAGGTATCAGTTATCAGGTGTATGATACTGCTCATACCCGCAGTATCTCGATCGCTGCCTGTTCTCAGGATTTAGTGCGATAATGCGCATACAGTACGCGTCCTGTCCTCCCAGTAATTTGGGCGTATACTGCAAGTTGTTGTGTTCTGCGATGACGTACGTACAGCTGCTGCCGTTGTGCTGCTTCTGGTCTTGAGGCTGGGCGTGCACAGCAGCAGCTGCAGCAACCGACCGCGGCAGCAGCGATGCCTGCTACTACTCCTGCTGCTGCAGCGATGCCTGCTACTACTCCTGCTGCTGCCGCGGTTGCTGCCATTTTGCATGCTGTGCTGCTGCTGCTATCGCTTTCATGTGCGGGAGAGACCCTCTCTTCTGCACAAGCGTCGTTGAAAGTAGCTACAGCTCGCCGTAGATAGGGGTGTGATATCGGCGTGGGTATTGGGTACTTGGCAACTGGGCAGAAAAAGGGCAGCAATACGATTGTCGTAAACAACATCATCAAAGTAATCTCAGTTCTGAGAGTATAAGAGAGACCTCTCAGAACTGACCTGATTTCTGCCCCCGCCAGCAGCAACTGGGCTCCAAATTATCGATCATTTGGCGGACCATAATTATAGACGGTTCTGATTTTCGGGCTTCAGAGTAGATGGCTGAAAAGGACAGCAAATAATAACGTCCCAAAAAAAGGCTATAAAAGTTGCTCTATAATACACGGGAACTGAGAAGTGACACTCGGCATTGCCTTTTCCCTGCACCACTTGGCATTGCCCTGATCCCGTTCGCAACAAGATCGAATGGTGTACTTAAGTCAACTTGCTTCAACATAATCACACGAGTTTAGGCACTGAGGTATATTTTTTACTATCCGGAGCATGGGTGCCGGCAGGCACCCATGCGGAGCCCTCGTATTACAGCCGGTCGCCCCGGTGGTTCAAGTGGTTAACCTCGAATTCTACTTGTTTGAGTCCTGGGTTCGAGCCCCAGGTGGGTCGGACTTTGACTTTATTTGCAAAAATAAAAATAAAAAAGGATTCAATTGTTCAGAGCGCCTTGCAGCGTGGGTAGGCACAATTCGATGCGAGTCGACGAGGGAAGAAAAGGCTGAAATCTTCTCGCGATAAAAATGAAGGCACGTACCGTAGCGGGAAGGGGGGAGAAGAACCTGCTATGTGACCCCGGATCTGAGTTACGAGTTGGAAGGAGAGAGAGAAGAAGATGTGCGAAGATAATGAATGGGATGAGCAAAAAAAAATATATATATATATATATATATATAATATGTATATATAGTATATATAATATAGTATATATATTATATGTACATATGTTGTATGTATATAGTATATATATTATATGGCAGCAGTATTTAGTCGTATCGTATACCTGGTACGATATACATGCAAGGCATGAGAGGCGTTCTACGATAGAGGTTCACTCTAAGTTTTCGAAGGCTCCTCACTTGAAGAGCTCCATACCCCACCCCAAGACTGACGTCAGCAGAAATCAAATTGCATCCCGATGAGTAATCTCACGGCCCAGGTGTACAAAAACGTCATTTTTCGAAACAAGGTTGGTATTCCGACGATTTCGGGTTAAGGAGCCCTGCCGTTCAGAAACGATATTAGCGTAAATGTGCTGCCTCTATTTTCGTAGAGCGCTTGATGAAGCCACTCAGGCGAAGAACATCGAGAAGCACACAGAAGACTGCGCGACACATAATGGAATACCCGGTGGCTTCTACTACTGTAGATTCGAGAACCTCAGTCAGTCACAAAAACACGAAATAAATATGTTCCAAAAAAGCGAATGGGTCGCCCTGAAACGAAGCGTCTGCCCCCGTGCCTCACGACCATGCTATTTTTTCTGTTTTTGTAGCCGAGCGGGCCGGGAGAGACCCTCGTGCTGGTGGAAAGAGACGAAGACATGTTGCTACAGGCAAAGCAGGAGCTCTTCCCTGCCGTGTCAACGAGTGTCCTCACCGTCCGGCACCCTATGTGCACTCCCGCCGTGGCGAGGCTAACCTCCGATATGGACCTCGCGGCGGGGCTTCGGGAGTGGTATGAAGTTTGGAAGCAGGTGTTGGTTGACCAGGTGCCGGACGTCAAAGGAGGCGTTTGGGTTGTCAGGTGAGAGACTGTCTTGCCATTTTCACACACGTTCGACAAATCACGATCTATTTACACCTGGTAGATCATCTGGGTCCTGCCAACGTCACCCCCCCCCCCCCCCCCTCCCCCTCCCCCCACCCTGTTGGGGAATGCCATATCATGCTAAAAACCTCACGGTTTCAGACTACCGGGTACGTAGTAAGATGTGGAGTGACGGCGCTCTTGCCCTTTGACGGTCAGCTATCGTGGAACTCCCCTCACTAAAACTACACCAAAACCGCACGTTCAGGGAGGCGTTTGGGGGGTCAGGGGAGGGAGTTGTCGAAGCATCGGACAGAACAGATAACCTACCTCCAGCTAACAACATCCGACATTTTTCGATGGGAGACGTTCGTGTAAGAGCTGATATCATACAGATCCCGCCAGGTGAACGCGCGTGCAAATATCACACAGCGGAAAGATCGCGACACTCGATCGTGTAGATGATATTTTTCCGTTAGTGTAGTTGTTGTGCAGGAGCTGTATCGTGTCAGATCAAATCCGGGAAAACAGGTGTGCGAGGGCCTTGTATTACGGGGGACCATAGTAAATAGGACCTACGATAACTCTAAAACCTATACATTTCCCTTTTTTTCGAACAGTATTTAGTCATTTCCCTTTTTTTCGAACAGTATTTAGTCCTATTTACTATGCCCCCCCCGCAATAGTAGAGGTAGAGCCCACCGGAAGAACTTTTTTATCTGCAGCAGATCGTGTGTAGATCATCCGTCTAATGTATCAGTGTCGAAGGATCTACAGTAGATGATGGAATGGAGATCTGTCTGATCCGATCTGCTCGATGTGTGAAATTGGGATCTATCTGATCTGATCTGCTCAATGTGTGAAATAGGGATCTTATCTATGTGATCTGCTCGATGTGTCGAATGGGGATCTATCTGATCTGATCCTTCCGATGTGCGCATTGGGGATCTGTCTGGTCTATCGGGTGTGTGAATAACTTTTATGTCGTGTAGGGGTGGTTGGGGTGGGTTGTGAGGCGGCGGGTTTGGGTGTTTCGTGTAGCACTCTGTATAGCACTGTATAGCACTGTATAGCATTACTGTTATGTACTACTGTATGTCCGTTATTAGAAGGACCGTTTGCATATTACTATTGAATACAAACAACCCAATATTTGTGGGACAGAATGGTATCTTGCTGCGAAGTTGTGGCCTGAGAAGGAAAATAACGGAGAGTGGGGGAGGGCGGGGGGGGAGGGGGGGGGGGGGGGGGCTACTCATGATAATCCGAAGTATAAGCGTTTGCTTTCTGCGTTCTTACTGTTTCCTGTCCTGCCGTGTCCTTTCCTGTCTGGGCCTGTCCTCCTGTCCTGGTCTGTCCTGTCCTGTGCTGTGCGTACCAGGCACGAAGACCTACTTACCCAAGAGGCTGAAGCTACGTCCGCTCTATGGTCCGTGGTCGGCCTGCCCCCCGTATCTCCGCCAGTTTCTCCCGGCGGTACCCTTAGCAGTAACGACAACTTGGAAGCGCGCGCTGCTCAACTAGCAGCATCACCACCACGACGAGGAGCAGGAGGAGCAGGAGGAGGAGGAGGAGGAGGTGGAGGAGGGGGGGCAGGAGGAAGAGGAGGATCACGAGGAGGGGGAGGGCGGGCGGGAGGAGGAGGAGGGGCGGTAGGGAGGGGAGGGGTTTCTAGAAGGTCACCGGGCGACCATAGGGTGGTGCACCGAGCATTGGAGCGCGACGAAACGTCGAATCCGTTCCTCTACCTTACGCAGCGAAAACAGCGAAACGGGCACACCAAGCGAAAAGAAAATAGAAACGGCGACGGAAGTGGCGACGGAAACGGAAACGGCGACGGAAACGGAAACGGAAACGGAATCAGAAACGGAAACGGAAACGGAATCAGAAACGGAAACGGAAACGGAATCAGAAACGGCGACGGAAACGGAAACGGAAACGGAATCAGGAACGGAAACGAAAACAGAAACGGAATCAGAAACGGCGACGGAAACGGAAACGGAAACGGAAACGAAGCCATAATTGGAGACGGAAACGAAAGCGGGCAAGGAAAGGGGCCAGGGTTTTCCGGCGACCCAGCGGGTGGGATGGGTCTAGGGTGGGAGGAACGGTCGGTGGATGCGGGGATGGGAGCGAGAGTGGAGGCGGGGGATGGAGTAGGAGTGGCGGTGGGGATGGGGGGGGTTGGGCTAGAGGAGGTGGGGGTGGAGGAAGTAAGGAGGCGTGTGGGGGGGCTTGGGCGGTTGCGGGAGCGGCGGCAGCTGCAACAGCTACAGCAGCAAGATCACCACCATCACCAGCAGCAGGAGCAGCAGCAGCAGGAGCGGGAGCGGCGGCGGGAGTTGATAGCAGGGGATGCGTTTTCGAGGTCTCCGTTCTCCGTGCAGGATGAGGCCGTTCCGGTGGAGTGCAGGAGGAGAATGGAGAAGTGCGAGGAAGACCCGGCCTGCGCAGCGGAGTTGCAGCGGTGAGGAAGGCACCAGCGAACGGGCAATGGTGCATCATGTGTGTGTTTGTAGCCTTTAGCCCTAAAAAACGACTTTTTTTCGGTATTTTCTACGAGTTCGGCAAAAACAAACGCTTAGTCTATAGACCTAAAGGCCCACTTTTTTCAGCGAAAAAGCGCCGCGAAGTTGCATTAGGTAATGATGGTATACATCTAGTATTAACCCCTTTAGAACTCCAGTCCCGTTTCGGGGACACCCAACTCAAATTCCAAGTAATTTGTCCCCAATTGTCCCCAAAACGAGACTGCAGTCCTAAAAGGGTTACTAGGGATTAGAGTGGGTCTCTCAGCCCCGATGGCTGAGCGGCCAAACTTTTGGATTCAGCAGTTATGAGAAGCATATAGGAGCCGTCAACACTATATCCTACTACGGGAGACCATAGTTAATAGGACCTATGGTCTACACAAAAACCTATTTATTTACCTTTTTTTACTCACAGTATTTGGTCCTATTTACTATGGTCCCCCGTAATAGGTAAATTTTTTAACGAATCGGTCGAGACATTATGAATACAAGGGTATCTAAAATGGGTCAGTACAAGTATCATGAATGAAAAAGTCCACGAGGTATACATCAGCCGTGAGATCGAGGATTTCGTCGAATCTCAACTTTGCAAGCTGCGTACTGTACGATATTTCGATCGCGTGTGTGCTACTTTTTTTTTTTTTTTTGTTTATGGCCTCATGAATGATACCACTTTGTCCCTAAATATAGGGACATGTTTTACACTCATATTCAATCAAAGCGTTCCTCATATTTACGGACAGAGTGGTAAATACTCGCAGGTATTCCTTAATTGAGGGGAGTACAATACGACAGGCGGAAAATGGAATGCATACGCCAGAAACCACGAAACAAAAAGGTCAATTTCTGCGAAAATAAGTGCTACATTTTCGGGTCAGACCCTATTTATGTTTATATATATGTGTTTGTGTGTGTGTTGTGCTATTCAGTAGAACTTGCGATGGTAGGGGGTAGCACGTATACTACAGTAAGACTACAACAGTATTAATAGTACGTTTTCGGAAACTTGTCATCCGAGCTCTTTTACCTCAATCCTTTTGGTACTGCAGTCCCGTTTTGGGGACAAATCGCTTGGAAATAGAGTGGTTTGTCCCCAAAACGGGACTCCAGTACGAACTGGGTCAAGGAGTATGTTCGCGCAGGGGGCGCGAACGTTTTCCGGCGCTCTTTTTCTGCGAAAACGATCAAAGGTGCTATATATACAAAGTGAAAAACCCCCCATATTTTCCGAAGGTTCCATCTTGACCAGATATTTTCCGAAAACAGTGTTGTTGTTCGGTGTTGGCGCTAGCCTCAACCTTCCCGTTTTTCTTTTTTCGGAGAGATCGAGCGCCGAAAAACGATCGCATCACCCCTGTGTGCCAACTCAGCGCTCTTTGCTTTTTGCTCTTCAAACCTTTTGGGACTGCAGTCCCGTTCTTGCGGACAAATCACTCAATGTCCAAGTAGTTTGTCCCCAAAACGGGACTGCGGTACTAAACAGCAAAAGGGTTACGTACCCAAAAACTGAACTCTGCAAAAAAAAATGAAGTGCGACCCTCGTGAAAAATCCCATGGTCCAACTATCTACCAATCTGGACGAAAATATAAGGAATGTTTAGATACGCACTGTGAATAATACAAAGACTAAACGGTTCTTGCACGTTTGGCCAGGGTGGTGTCGAATACGCTAGATGTTGTGGTCGGATAGACGACTGCTGGGTGTTGCTGGTGTTGCTGTTGACATCGATTTTCTGTGTGTATGCGCATGGTACATTCTATCACGCGTTTTCCTAACCTAAAGGCGATCCGTATTCAATGCTCCTTCCGGCGGGATTTCTCGAGGACAG